>JAEUWS010000773.1:0-14952 GCA_018524945.1 Podaxis sp. C-F-92630
TTTCTGACAGATAGTCATTATGTGATCTGTGGTAGCTGTCAGATCAAACTAGCACCTTTCAGCTCTAGATATTGATCTAGAGCTGCTAGGTCCTTACAATGGCTATATGGCTCCCAAGTTGTATCACCCAAGCTCCAACAAACATGGAACTCAGCTTTGCCATCATTTGTAAAACAATGGCCAATGATTTTGTCAATGAACCGTTTGTGTTCATCATCTATGCAGAAGCCATACAGCTCTGGTTTATTTTGGCTTGGAAATAATGCATCATCCAATGCATTACAGGGTCACAATAAGGATATGGGGAACATTGGGTGTATTTGATGTTCTTGCAGGGCCAGTGGTAGCTTGAGAGGGTAGTTAGACGTTTCAAGCTTGGCTTCTAGGACCTTAGAAGGTCCAATGAATTTTGGGCAGAGCTTGCAAGTTCTGCCTTTTGGAAAATTCAGATTTTTGTTGAGAGGAAGACCAGATCCCCAGCTTTAATGTCAGGTTTGGGTCCTCTCTTCTTGTTGGCTTGATGAGTCTGAAAGACTCGTGCTTCTATTATGGCATCATGGGCTAATGCCAAGTTCATCAGGGTGGCTTCAGCAAATAGCCTAACACCTCAGGGGGTGATAGACTGCCCTGTATTTCTCAGATCATACTGGGCATGTATCCACTGTTCAATTTGAATGGTGCATACCCAGTGGTGGCAGATATACTTCAGTTTATGGCAAACTCAGTCATGGGTACCTTGTCTACCCAGTTCTTTTGGTCATGGCTGACTGTTGCTCAGAATATCTGTCTGATATTCTGATTCATGCATTTGGTCTGCCTGTCCATTTGTGGGTGGAATGATGTGGACATTAGGAGCTTAGCTCCTAAAATTTTATGGAGTTCTACCCACCAAATGGAGGTGAATTTTGAATCTCAGTCACTAACAATTGAGCTAGGGAGGCCATGTAGCCTCATGATTTCTCATAAGTATATCCAGGATAACTTGGGTGCTTTCATCCATGTGTGCACTGGGATAAGGTGTACCATGCTTGTCATTCTACAGATGATGACCCAAAGGTAGTCAAAGCCTTTGGATTCAGGGAATGGGCTGACAAAGTCCATTCCAATGGAATCCCAAGGTTTGGTTGGAACCAGTAGTGAGTGTAATTCCCCAGAAGCTTTTGCATATGAAACCTTAGAGTGCTGACATATTTTGAATGTTCTGCAGAACATACATGCATCTTTGGCTATCTTTGGCCACCAGTACCACCTTCAGAGGTACTCTGCTGTCTGTTGGTTGCTGAAGTGACCAACAATCTCATGAGCTTTATTGAGAGGCTCTGTAATTAAAGGTCAGTTATTGGGGATGCATACCACCTCCTGTCCTTGGGGAGTAGTTCTTTGAATAATACCATCATTGTTGATGGTACAGCCATTGTATTTCTCAGGTGCTTCAAGCACTGCTGAAAACATGGGGTCAGATGCATATCCTTCTGTGATGGTTTTCATTACATCAGTTGGAAGCTCCATTGGAGCTTTGGTGGTGACATTACCCATCAGTGTGTCTCCCAGTGTTGGAGACTTGATAGGTTGTTCTCATGGCTCCTGTTGACAGCCTGTCTCTGGGCTGCTTCTTGAAGCTCACGAGCTTTGATTTCACATTCTTCCTGCCATTCACACAAATGGGTACTTCAATGCAATGGTCACTCCACCATTGCCTTGACTCGGTCAAGGAGGTGTTTGATCTCCTCAGCTTGTTGTATGGGTAGATCCTCACAGCGAGGATCAATTCTGTAATCAACTTGGACATAGTCTCCAGGAGAGTGTTCTTCTCCTGGGATATCACCTTCAAAGTAGTGAGACAGACAGTCTGCTACTTTATTTTGCTCTCCTTTGACATATGTAATGTCAAAGTTGAAGTGTGATAGATAGTCCATCCATTGTCACTGTCTACTGGACAGTCATGCTTGGGTTCTGAAAAATTCAAGTGCTTTGCAATCTGTGATAACATGGATCTGGTATCTGATGAGTTTATCTTCCCATTTCATTAGTGCTTCTAGAATCACTAATGTTTTGAGTTCATGCATGGCATAGTTTTGCTGTGTGGGGGTGAACTTTTTGGACATGAACCCAGCTGGATGGCAGTCTGCCCAGGTGGGTCCTTGTCCATACATTGCTCCAACACCTGTCTTAGAGGCGTTGCAGATGATACATACAGGTTCCCCAGTTCTGGGGTCTATTGGTTTGACTATGGGGGTCTTCTCACGTATCCTCTTCACCATGTTGAAACATCATTGGTGAAGGGGTCTCCAATGGAATGGAGTTCTGTTCTGAGTGATTGCAAGCAGTGGCCCAGTGTATGCAGATACATCTGGTAAAAAGTTTCCAGTGTAAGGGCTGGGCCCTTACTATAGTAATTTCCTATCACCTCGTTTATCTTGAAGTCAATGTGGATGCATATATAATTGCTTAAGTTAATGTGGTCTTGTGGCTGAGTGCTATGTTGTGTATAGTATTGCTGTTGGTTGCTGCTTTGAGCCTGGGTTCAATCCCCCCTTGATGTTATTTTATTTCAATATGATTCTTTGAATATCTATCCAATACATCAGATACCACCTCATCCATCTTAGACAGTTTGCAATAAATGATCACAATATAATTATTAGAGGCTCTACAATACAATAGGATGCCCCAGAGTCCTGGGTGCATTGGCATCCGATGGCGTCCAGGAGTTTGTCCATCGGATTGAACCAACTGCTGAGGCATGTGTTCCTTGGTAATTTTACTTGGGGCTGATCTTTGTTGGAAAGGTGTTCAGGGTTGGCTGCTGTTGGATACTGAGGGGTGAATTTTTGCAGTGCTTGCTGGTCAGCAAGATGACCCAACTTACATAGAATTGTGCAGGAGGGTCTTTCATGCAATGACTGCTGAGGCTGAAGCAGCTGCTTTTGCCCTACTGCAACACTCTCACATGTGAGGATGATTCCCTGCCATCAATGTTGGCATAACCCATGGATATGGTACAAAGCAGCTGATCAACCTTTCACTGGGATGGCACTACAACATGATCTGGCAGCTTCTCCACAGCAGTGATGCCAGAGAGTCACCAACTTTGCCAACAGTGAGAGAGAATTTCTGGTTCCCATTCTCTTCTTTCTCACTTATCCCTTTCATCCAGCTGCTTTCCAATTTTGGGCCCCAGATGTTTATGAGTACTACCACCACTATGTTGAAGAAATTTTTCAATATTCAAGTGAGCTGTGATGCATCACCCCTCATGGGGTTTTCACTTGTGCCACCTTCAACTTTGGGCCCAATGCTTGGACTACCCAACACTGTGACTGGATGAATCTCCCCTTTGGCTGGTGTGCTATCCAGGCATTGGGGATTTTGATCCAGAAAGAGGAGGCCACTTGATGCTGGAGGACTTGCAGTGGATCATAGAGTTTCCAGCAGCCTCATTAGTCTTCATTCCATCAGCAACACTAGTTCATGTGAACATCCCTGTCCAGGAAGGTGAATGACATGCCTCTTACTCAGTTCTGCTCTGGGGGCTCCTTTTGCTTCGTAAACAATGGCTTCCACACAGAAGAACAGTTCCAGATGGGGGATCCAGCAGGGTATGAAGAGATGATGGCACAGAAGGCTACTCATTGGGAAACAGGGATTAACCTCCTCACCAAATTGGATGACCTGGCCACTGAAAGCTGATTTCTTTAGTCTTTATCTACTTTGAATTATACCTCACCTTTTCCCCTAGTATAATTCTCACTTTAGCTTGTGCCTTAGCCATAGAACTTTGTTTCATTCCCAGTCTATAAGCCTCTTAGGCACTGAAGAAGTTTTGTATAAGTTTTCTTGAAAAGGCTGGCTCCATGGGAGGAGCAGAAAAGGTGTGCCTGCCCCACCTCAAGCTCACCAAGCTGGGGGCTCAAATCAAGCAGTGAGTGCATTACCATATTTGGTAATGCACAGCTTGGGGGGGGGAAAAATTACTGTCTGAAATATGCTAAATACATCCATATATGGGAGCTGAGAAAAGCAGCTGCTCCTCCCGCCATTTAGTGGCCTGAAACAAGCAGGGACTTAAACATCAACCTTTAGGCTTTAAGGGTCACATTCTGTGCAAGGTGCTCATGTGAGCTATTACCACCAACATGATCATTTCTATGTTTTTTTTTGTAACTCAGTTAGGGTCAGATTTATTGCCTGCAACAGGCAGCCTCTGACCCTCTTTGCTTGCAGGGCATCATGTATTGTGCTATACAGACATGTTGAGTTGCATGATCATGTAGTCTATCACATGCCTTGGAAGACATGCTTGAAAATGCATCTTCAAGATAGATCTACAAACATTTGTCATGCAAAATCACTCTTTTATCACGTGACATTGGATGGGCATGGATTGTGTCTACCTTAGAAGCCTTCTTGTCTTTTGAAGAGAGCACTAAATGTATACACAACTTTCCCCATTCTTTTATGACCGGTTTCACCATTGGGAGCATTTCATGCTCATATTTCCTTGCTACCCCTCAATCTTTCTGAATTCATTTCCCCAACAAACTTTCTCGGACATGGCTTTTGTAACCTTTCTATTCTATCTCCCCAAATTACTACACCATCAGTGCGTACTTGCCAACTCCAACTGACCCCTGAGGGAGCATTTATAAAATCTTTGTGACACCTACAGCCCTATAAGTAAAGTAAACATCCATTAGATCACTACAGTCAGAAAAAGTGTGATACATACGGCAGAATGATTGGTATACCTTGTGAATCATCAACGTTGACAATGAGCATCAGAGCTCCCTAAAGAGTTGCTTGGTCAGTTATTGTATTTCTAGTCCAGGAATGACTCACATCAGGAGATACAAAGCTGCCAATCACAGAGCCATTGATGTGTTCACCTGCCGCATTCCAGTAGAAGATCCTAGTCCCAATCTGATCAAATATATCAGCTGAATGCACAGGAAGAAGTGATATATGACTAACGGGGAAGTGATCCATTGAAGAAGAATTGGTGAAACAGTATGAGGGCTGGGGAGTTCTGGGGGGACCTATATATCTGGGTCGGAACCCTATTCAGAAGTGACGTATGAATTTGCAAGTGCCAAACCCAATTCCAACTTATGGCATTGGATACATCACAAGGTTTTCATTTCCTTTAGCTTGATTCCAAAAATAGTCTATGAATAACATCCTGCTATAATGTGGCAATAAAGCGTCAAGTGAATTTGCCTTAGTTCTTAACTTCAAGAATGGAAGCTGTCATGCCATACTCTTATACAGTTAGTTCTTCTCTCGTCACTGAAACTACATGGTGTCATAGAATAGGACAACAAGTCTATATAATCAATATCCAAAAGCCCCCTCAAGTCTATAGAAGAATAACATCTTTATAATCAAAAAGCAGTGCTAGGCTCATGACTAAATACTAAAGAGGAGATTGAAATGGAATACCAGGCTTTTAACAAATATTTTGCACTGAGTCCACCTGGAGAATTGGCAGAGAAATCTAAGCTCATGGCTAAATACTAAAGAGGATGTTGAAATCGAATTAACAAATATGTGCGCTGATTCCACCTGGGGAATTGGCGGAGAAATTTGCTCTTGTTCATGACCAAATGCCAAATAATAAGGAGATTGAAATGGAATACAAGATTTCACCAAATATTTGCGCTAATTCCACCTCAGGATTTGGCGGAAAATTTACTCTTGGCATCATTACTCAGCTAGACAGTCTCAGAACATAAACATCTAGCGGGTGATTGATGTTCTGAATGATTACCATTAAGGTCCTACTCCTAAATATCAAAAGAAAAGCCCCACACGTTCACCACAGCAAATTAATGAACCAATTCTACTGCTACTAGGTCTGTTTTGAAGTCCCTGCTCTTCCCATGGATGGCTGCTTGGTATGTCCCCTTATAGCTGCTTCATCCGCCATCTCACTTCCACATATCTCCTCAATTGCCCAATACACGCCGTACTCTCCCTTTCCCAAGTACTCCATCACAGTATCATAAAGTCGCTTCAGCTCTTTGTCACTCTTAATTCTCCAGTTCGTGTTGTACTTTGCAACTGTGACAACACCCGGCATCAATGCCTCTGCCAGACCAAGACGAACCATGTTCAGAGCATTGATTGCCTTGCACCCTTGAAATAAGACAATTTATCAGTTAATGAAACCCAGGATTCAATGTTGAATCTTACCATGCTTAGTTGACCAAGGCTCACCCAGTGCATCCTTGTGAGTCCTCATGTACTCTCGCAAAGGGGAATCTTCTTGCAACAAGGCCATGATATTTGTTGACAACATCGTAAGATAAGGCTCTTTGGCAGTGGCACCCTTCCGTGTGGATGACGTCCTCACCCATGGGATACCACGAACCTCCTGGGTCAACTCCTTTGTATCCTGGAGTCTTGAACCTGAGACCTTGCGCTTGTGGTCTTCATCTGGATACACTAATGGGAGGATAGCTGTCACCAGGATAGCCCATACCAGGCTCATATGGTGTTTCCATGATGCACCATGATAGGAATCCTTTACCCAGTTATATGTCTCTGAAACATATGCCCCTTTCTCTGTGCTGTGGGCCTTTCCAAGGCTTGCATGGTTGACATTCCAGTCATCAGGAAGAACAATTTTGTTCCAAAGATGACCCATGTCACTGAGACTGGGTGGAATTGACCATGGGGCAGACCGGTCCATATTTGCTATTGTGACAGAGACCTCTTCCACATCTGCATATGGTCCAGATGATGGTTGCAAGAGATATGCTGGAACAACCTTGTCTGCTCCTCGATCTATCAACATCCAACAAGTGTGAGAGACTGCAGTTCGTCGTCGGCCTTGGTTCCCTGGGGCCTGTGGTTGGGACCAAGGGATATAATGGATATCTGCTTTCCTGAGTGAATACGCCAATAGAGCACAAAGATATTGGTTTGATGTTCTTTTATCTTCTGGCAACAAACACTTGATTTGTTCAAAAGCAAGTGGGAGTGCAGAGGCAAAGAAACCTCCAGCTTTTACAGGAGCTGAGACCTTGGATGCTGCCATCATATTGAAAAGAGTTTCAGCAATATGTCGGTAATTCCATTGTTCACCAATGGTCTGGATTCCACTCTCTGCAGCAACTGGGGTTTCGGTCAATGCCAAGGCAAGTGCACTGTATGTGATGGTCTTGCTGGTGGATCCATCTTCATTCCAGGACAGAGGCTTCTTTGATTTCTTCCACTTGGTTAAAGCTTGGCTCCGGCGCTCAGCATGCTTTGACAGCTGGGGATTCGAGTCTTTGAGTTGACGCTTGATGCTGGCCCTGATGCCACTGGTGACCAGATCTTTGCAGTCTTGGATGAATATCATCAGTGTATGATGCAGGATTGACTTGATGGACCGAGTGTTTTCATCACCCCCCTTGAATATATCAAGTGGTGGACGTGAGATTATGTTTGCCATGCACAAGTGAGCAAAGAAGTTCTGGAGAGAAATAATATATAGTCAGTATATGCGCGGATGCAATCTAGAGAATTGGTGCATAAAATGCGGACCAGTTGCCCATCACACCTACTGAGGTGGACAGATGTACAGCCAAATACGTGCTAATCTACCGCAGATTCCACTAGGGGAATTGGCGCAGTAATGCGTTGCATGTGCCCAAAAATGAAAGAACATAATAACACTCACAGTGAAGTGGGATTCACCATACGTGAGGATTTGTGACCTTCGAGATGATGAATATGGCTGCTTCAAGTCATCACTGAAAGGCCACTGGCTATGGTTGATGTTGATATACCGGTTGTTGATAAAGGAGATGATATCTGAATTGATGCAGGGGAACCCATCCTTCACAACCGCACGTCCAATCCATAGGGGGTTCATCACACTAGTAGCAATAACTGCAGTGTTGCCAGTGTGCATATAGTTCAGGGCGCGCTCAACCACTGAGCAAAACTCGACCATCATGGTGTGTCTGAATTTGTCCTGAGTATAGAGGGTCTGTGACTGTCGGAAAATCTCTTCAAGCAATGAGGTTAATGGAAATGTCGTCCATTTATACAATGCTGGAAATGCCTGTCATATACATTTAAGTAATCTCAAGAGTCAAAACAAAGATATAAACTCACTGATGGTTTGAATAACTGAACATATCCTTTCAGAGACGCCAATAATGTTCCATGGTTCCAAATATTTGCTAGAGGTAACACAATATCTTCAATGAAAACCCTGTTGGAAGACATTTGAGATGAGCCAATGACCACCAAGCTATGGTTATATACCCACCCTCCGGTTCTAGCATGTTCTGGAAGTGCTTCCAAATCAATATAATAAACATTCTCCAGGCGCAGGTCCCTTGTTATGGATGGATTCCTGATCTTGTCACTATATGCCTCATGTGGCATTGTGTGCGAACACTTTGAAAGTAGTTTTGAGGCAGTTCGGGCCTCTCGCGAGCTGGGAGCAGCCCATGCTCCAGCAAGTGCCCCAGTCACTAAGCCAACTTGAGCATCATGGTGCTGGGCAGTGCGTCCTCGAGTGTTGTGCATGACAGCGTTATACCCTTGGCTTGATGACCCAAAAATGACCCTCCTGTCACCGAGTATGCCCTCTCCTTCACCATCATCATCTACATTGTGCTGCAACCGAAGTGACCGATCAATCTCAGAAACAACGGGATAGCATGCGGTCATCAAGCCTGATGCTTGGAAATGCCCAATGTGTTTGAGGCCAGCTTGGGGATAAAATACAAACTTCGTCCCCAGTTGTGATCCAGGGCTGTAGTCAGTGTCCTCCTCGATTCCACTTTCATCAATTGCAAACATGTGGTGTAGCTTCTCCGACTTGATCAAGACACCACAAGGGTAGTCCCTTCCTTTACGGTATTGCCCACACCGACGTTGGATCTCATACCCATCACCATCAAAGATTGGGATCACCATCCCATTTCCATCAACCATTGGTAGTTCCCTGAGGTCATCTTCTGACAGCTGGTACCTCTCTGCTGGATCCATGCTGTTGTAGATATTGTCGCCATAGTCCTCCAATATTTCATCAATGTCCACTGCAGCCCACTTGTAGACTTGCTGAACACTGATATGCAGTGAGTTTCATTGCCTATGAGTTCATTTAACAATTTGCATACATACCATAGATGAGTGGCAATTGCAACAGAGATGTACCGAATTCGAGAATAGCACCTGTCATGGTTCCAGTTCTCAACCTCCTGTTCAACATCAATGCCAATTGCTTGGTTCTGGCCATATTGAGATGTAACACAGATTGGGAAACGCTCTGTGAAGAACCCATCTCTCTTGTACGCAGCAGGAGCATCTGCAACCCAGTTGTGGTACATTTCCTGGATTGCTTGATCCAGGCGAGTCATTGTGGCAAAGTTGATTTCAAGCTCCCTGTCACTGTATTCAAGACAGTTGTAAGAATGCTATCAGAGAAAATCAGAGACAATAAAGTTGTTTATAACTGTGGTTGTTGGCATGTTGGGACATCCAACTCCGCGGGTTGACATGGTGGGATGCGCGCAGCATTATTATGCATCCCTGGCCACCCGTCCATCTGACTCCACAGGTTGACATGGTGGAATGCATGCAGCGTTATTGTGTCCATCTATCTCCAACTCCGCGGGTTGACATGGTGGGATGCGTGCAGCATTATTATGCGTCCCTGGCCACCCGTTCATCTGACTCCGCGGGTTGACATGGTGGAATGCGCGCAGCATTATTGTGTCCATCTATCCTCTCCTCTTACAGGGCTTGGGTAGAATGCACAACCATAGGCAAGAGACGAACATTCCAAGAGAACATTCAGAAGGCAAATGAGCAAATCAATTTACTTACAGGATATTGGACGCATATCGGAACTCCTCTTCATCCTCAACATCAGGATATGGGGTGTAGACCGTAATGTCCATGAACATGATTTCCTGAAGCACAGCTGCGAAGAACATGACCATGCACCGGTACCGCGCCGTCCTCAGAACTGTGGATGAAACCTCCTGAGCATGCTTAATTGGGTCACCATCATCAACCTCCTGGCTTTCCTGGTCCACAAATGCAAACCACACATCCTCCCCTCCACCTGACCGCCCAATCCACAGCATACTCCCACTCGGATCAAAGCCAAGCTTGACATTTCTGGCACTGAAATGGCGAAATGGCTTCCTGAGGTCGAGTTTGAACATAAAGTTGTGTTGGACGCGGCGACCAGGCATCATGGCACCTAGCCCCAGGCCCTTCCCAACACAGACAAGGAGATCGAGGAAGCTCTCACTCACGGTCCAGGAGAGCTCCGGACTGTCAACGTCCATTGTGTGTGGTCCCTTGTATGCAATCTCCCTCCGCGAAGCTAAGAGGCCGATTGCCTGGGTCGAGCGTCCTTCTTTATAAATTTTCTCCAACAGGCTCAAGTTTGTCACCTTGGGTCGCACGTCAAAGAACTGTTGTCCATCATCCTCTCCAGCTCCTGATCCCTTCAACGCACTTGCCAAAGCATCTTCCTGGCCAGGTGCATCATCAGCCTCGAGCGTTGGAGGAGCTAGCCTGACATCAAATGGAGCTTCGAGTAGCTGTGGCACGTCTTGTGCATGGGCATTGGCAGTAGCAAGGTCGGTAGTGGCCATAATTAGAGTGCAGAACAGTGCCGGTGTGAGTTAGTGATGGTATGGAGTGAGGAAAATGCAGTCGCACGAGGAGAAAGAAGAAGAAATGCAAATACGTGCAGAATGCATAACCCGGAGCTCACAGGATACGATTTGTCATTGGCACCCAACTACGTATGTGAATTGTGCCCTGTCCATTCAGTGCACGGCGGAGCAAGGGTCCGAACATGGCTATACAGTTTTGGTATCCATACATTCACCAGTGGTGACAATACTATAGGTTGCCTGTAGGTTGAACATGCCTGAACTCTGAATGAGCACATACATCCCATCAAGTTCCACTTCTTCTTGTATAAATTTTGATGTAGAGCACCTCGTAGTAGTCCAAGACATGGTGTGGGCATTTTTTGTCTATTTTTCTGAGTGGTCAAGGAGAGCGTTGAGAGGCCTGAAAGTCACTCAAGTCACACCAGCTGAAGGAGTCTACGCAATTTACTGCTTGAGAAACCAGTGACTGATGTGGCTGTTCAAAGTTCGGGCACATTCAACCTATGGGCAATCCATAGTAAAGTCGCTTGGAACCTCTGGATGAGCTCCCTGCGTGTGCGCTTGCATTCGTGGATACAAAAGCCAATGTCTCAGTAGCAGTAGAGGCATGAGTCTTTGTCTTCAACGAGGCAAAGATGCCAGTGATGCCACAGAGAACCACGGTGGGTGTTTGGAGGAATGGAGGGGGGAGAATAATAAAGGGTTAATTGCTTAGTTAGACAGCTGCGTATAATGAACAACCATGCGTTGGGAACCCACACTGATCTCACATGTGAAGGACCTAATGTTCAGACTAGGCGAGACGTTTGCTGGATTTCCAATGGGTTTAACAAGCTTTGTGAACAGCATTGTTGTAGTTGTAGATTCCCTTTGCATATTAATTGCCCCTCACATTTGTAACATAAGCTCAGGGTACACACACAAAGTGCCCTTGCTTGTAGTGATATTCATCACTGGTGTACAAAGAATGTGTAATGTGGCAATGAGAGGTTGGGCTTCATGCCCATTGATAATGTTCACCATCTTAGGGGCTGTGACACGGCGTTGGATGGCCAAGAACATTGAGGTTTGAGCACCTTGCAGCATGAATCTTGCTGAAACCCCAAGCCTCGCATCCAGCATCTCCAGTAAGTTCCATCCTTGCGGAATCTATTTCTGGAAAATGCCATTCCTTGAACGCGTTGAACAGGTCCAAGATGTTGGTGAGATTCTGAAATAGAAGCATTTGATGCAGAACTAGCAGGTGCTTGGTCTCTTCAAAGATTACTAAGTTCTTGCTTGACCCTTTTTTCTTACGAGCCTGGCACTTGGGTCAAGCATGCCGAAGAACAGCAGTTTTTCTCTGGTGTCAATTTCATGGAGTCGGAAAGGGGTGTACGAGTTATCTGTACTGGTTTCACAAGTTTATTTGGCAGGACAACATTGGAAGCTGATTGTGTGATTGCACTAACTGGTATTGGGCGTTCAGAAAGTGCAAATAGTGTTCCAGTGATTATTACATCAATGGCAGTAGGTCAATTTTTCGAACTAAACGGGAGGTCCAAGAGTGATTGGACACCAAAAAACCCAGAGACTGCATCAAAAACTTAAGGGTAGGAACTCTCCACTGCCGTAGCTTCCAATTCCATCATCAAGTAAATCAATAAATGACCCATTTGGATGAACACATGCATATAGTAACACAACAGGGGTAGATGAATGATAACATTGGTGCTGGGATGAGCATAAGTACTGCGAGAATGAAGGCGTGAAAGGCAACTAGAAAACACATGAATACGAAGGTCAAGCCTCAGAGGCCAATGCCATACAAAACACCAGCGACGTTTGAACTGGCAGGTGTACACACCAGCTTCTTATTCAGAGGTAAGATCAATGGGTGATGACGCGGTGCCAGGTGTGCCACTGGTTGCAGGGGATGAATTGGCGGAGGACGAAGGCACGCTATATGCCAGGTGCTGTTGGGTGGTGGATATTCCGCTTCTCGGTGAACAAGTGGTAGTCGGCAGTGGTGCTACTAAGGGAACAGGAGAGTCTGGTGGAGCTCGGTGGGCCCCAGATCTTCTAGCTCCATAGATACCGAGAAGGGCCCTATACTGGGTCCCACCTTGTGGGTTGATGACAGACGAGGCCGGGACGGATATCTAATTGTAGGGGATACCATATTAGTGCTTGTTGGGACCACACAGGGCGGTTGGTGGACCTTGTATTCACTGCAAATTTGGGGCTCTGATTGCGCTGTGGCTGGTCTCATCTCTGGGATTGGGGTGGCTGGTGCTGGTGCAGTTTCTGTACGCATATGAGCATTGAAAGGTGCTTGATACTGTGGACTACCTTCTGGTTTGACAGTGGACGGTGCAGGAACAGAGTTCTGGGGATAGAAGTAAGCATTGATATGGTAAAGAATTGAACTGCTGACTTGTTGAGGACCTTGGATCAGGTGATCTGTTCTTGTGGTATCCTGAGACATATGAGCGGCGATATGAGCTGATGGTTGGTTAGCTAGTTGGGTGGCAGATGGGATAAGGCTTTGGCGAGGGACGTTAGTACTTGTAGCTGTGCCACCTGTCTTGGGTCACAAACAGGTCTGGTCTGAGTTGCCAGTGACTTACGGCGTGCATGGCTTCAGACAACATATTCCTGTTTCATAAAATGGAAAGTCACAGACGTACCCTATTCATGAACGAATTGTCAGCTGTCATGCGAAGATTGGTATTGGAACATCATGTGTCATGTAGAATGCTATGCCTACTTATGGACGGCATTCAAGTTGAATATTAGTGACGCTAAACTAGCTGAGCTTCGCTCATTCGTTGATGGGTGGAAGTGAAATGGCTACCAGGCCAGTATGCTAACCCTTGTGGCTACAATCAATTGATGATCAAGGCAGTGGTCATTCAATCAAACCTTAATGCCTTAGATTGAGCGTCAAAGATCAGAGAAAGGACCTAGCTTGGTACTGATCGTTATCTACATGTACATGTATGTCCTGGACTGACCAGTAGAAATGGGACGACTAGATATGAGCTCCACACAATATACAAAAATACTATGATAAATGACAGGTGTCGCACTAATGATGCAAGAGTAGAAGGTTGCCTACGTCACTGAAAGGCAGCATGTTACCACTCAGCCAATGGCGTTATTGGGGCATCCACGTCGCATGATGTTCCAATGTTCTGCAGTTGGCTCTAGAACCATTGACCTTGCATCTAGGCCCGCAAAGGATACCTGACTTGGCAGCGTTGGTAGTCAGGTGTTACATATCAGGTGTTCTTTCAATACTTCCATTCATCCTGTTGTAGCTCATGCTCTTATAGTTTCACCGTGTTATGGGTTAGAATAGTAATGAAAGATTGCATCAATTGATTGATTCAGTTGATGCGAGGGAGCCTCCCACAGTCAACTATAATGAAACCCGCTCTATGTACATGGGCAAGCATGCCTGAATTTGGTGGTCCCTTGGCCAGAGGTGGCAGAGAAGAAGTGGGGCTATAAAAGTCGATGTGAGGGGTTGTTGAGTCTTCATATGCACTTCTCTTAAACGCACACTTATCCAATGCCGAAGCCGTCACAAAAATCGAAGAAGTCTCAGAAAAGCACACCAGACCTGGATACTGAAGAATCGATAGCTCATGCGGTTAGCAACAACTTGGTACTCTGTGGATTCTCATTAGCTGATGATTTCCTGAGTAGATTACTATGGCTGGTTTGTCAGGTGCCGACAAACAAGGTTGGTACAGAATTGTGCACTTCTCAGGGCATTAAGCAGGATAATAACGTTGGTGCATGCCTTTCAGAAGCTCAGCATTCCTCTCCTGCAACTACAGCAGCCACTGTCCAGCATGAATCAAGCAGCAGTGGCTCATCCGCACTTATGTGAGGTTCTTCTCTGTTTGTCGTTCTCATGGCAAGACACTAATTACACGTGTATCAACACCCAGCCATACAGCGTCTAATTCTACACCTCAAACTGGCCTGATCTCCAAGACACCAGCAGGCTCTGTCAAAACTATGACCAGAGCTGGCGAGAAATCGCACACATCGGGTGGCTCTGATACGGCCAAATCATACTCTACAGCCAGCGAGAAACCAAAGGCACCTCCTGTCCCCACTGAATCACAACCTGGAACCAACATAGGATCCAAGCCGACAACTGCTCTCAAGAAGCCACCCACCTCCGCCCAATCTCACCCTGGAACCAGTGCAGGGTCTGAGCCAGCAACTGCTCCCAAGACCAGCACAGAATCTGAGCTGGAAATCGCTCCCAAGAAGCCACCTGTCTCCGCCAAATCACACCCTGGAACCAGCGCAG
>JAEUWS010000772.1:0-14914 GCA_018524945.1 Podaxis sp. C-F-92630
TGTGAGATTGGCCCCTTCCTCTAGCTGAGAAGCTATGGGAGCTGGTTATCTGGCTTAATTGTGGGTGCATTGTCTTAGGATGCAACTCTCAGTGTTGGGATGATGTTTAATCTGTCCCTAAGTAACAGTAAGATAGAACTCACATCTGCTCTTTGCTCTCTACTTGCCCTCTCCTCTAAAGTCACTTGCAAGATAACTTCAGTAGTGCACCTAAAGTCTCCTGAAAAGATAACATCAGTGGAGCATCCCCTCTTCCCTTTCTCCTACATCCTTGTCACAATACAGCTTTCAAAATTCCTCACCAAAACCCTCATCATCCTCCTTTTGTTCCACAGCAAACTTCATCCACCTCTACCTAACCCTATACTCATCCACCAGCACCATCCTTTCATCCTTTATCCAATGCATGGACCCAAGAACTCAAAGATCTTCTCCAGTGAGCCTGATCTAACAGAGCATTTTGTGGATGCCTCAAGAACTATTCCAATGGACCTGAAAACATCATCCTTATCGACAGAAAGTCTTACACCAAATGCAAACTCATAGGAGTCTGGTACCTACTCAGATGCCTAGAAGATCATGAGTCAGAACCACCTGATGAACCCCTCAGTATCTACCAAGATATCAAAACTATCCTCCAACATAAACTCTTCTATTCTTGGTAAATCCAATTGCTACCTGGATTTGTATCTGGACCTGAACTTTTTGCCAACTTTGAGCATCATTATCAACAAGCTAAAGAAGGCAACCACATCATCTACTGGGCTGGAACCACTAGAGACTTCAACCAAGCCAAAGCTCTCTTCCTTGCTTTCAAATACCACCTGAAGCAACAGATGACTACAACTACACAGGAAACCCCTTGCTCAACAACTTCATCAACCACTTCCCATATGAACATCTCCTCCACTACACTACAGCACAATCCATCATCTCAGATGCAACCATCCCAATTGCATGAACCACTGTCATATCATTCCACACTGGCATTGACCCTGTTATCCTTCCAGCACAACCATACACCCCCATCTGCTTTGCAAGAGCCTTCCACATTGACTGAAGAATTGTCTGAATCACAGACTACTACATCTGCTTCTGTCCCCAGTGTCATACCCCAGACCCAGACTGATACACCTTCACATCCAACTCATTCCTCATGGCTGGAACTGGATACACACCCTTCCTTGAGGTCCCCAGAAATGCAGTTTGGCACTACAGTGACCACTACCCTTGACTTTGCTACATCTTCAATTTGAGAGTCACACCCCAGAATTGACCCTGACTGAGTCTACACCTCAGAACTATTCTATTACAGAGACTCAGAGGCTTGAGTCACATTCTGCTCTGATTCAGACACAGAGTTTGACCCCTCTGATGATGAGGTTGAACCCTACAGCTCCATCAGCCTTGACAACCTCTAATCCTATTGCATCATTATTTCCTCCACATCAACCACCACCAAATCCTCCACAACCACCTAATCCACTAGCTACAGCAATGGCACAAGATTCTCCCACTGCTAAGCCATCCAAAATCCAACCTTATGATAGTGACTGTCATAACTTTCAGACATTCCAGGATCAACTCCATCTTGTCTTTGACAACCATCATGCTGCTTCTCTTAATGCACAAGGAAACACTGATGATTGCAAGATTCTCTATACCCTCCAGTATATGTTGAAAGGCAATGCTGCCAGGTTTCACAATGCCTTCATGAAAAAGAAATATGACACCAATGCAGCCACATGTAACTACAGCACTTGGAATGACTTCAATACTATGCTCAAAGATCACTTCAAACCCAAGATTGAAGTGACTCAAGCCATTGAGAAGCTCAAATGTGCTCACCTTAATCTTAAGAGTGACAATGTTACAGTCTTCAACCATTAGCCAAGCTAGCATCACTGACAATAACCATCATATGCAACTCTACATGGACACTATACCTGACTGGGTGCAACACCAACTCCATCTCACTGTCCAACCACCTGACACCTATGACCACTGGCAATGTGATGTCTCTTGTCTCATCAACAACTACAAGCAATACCAAATACATAAGACTGGATGAGGCCCCCTTACCCAACTATCCTATTTTGACAATGCTTTCCAGAATACCTCCAAAGGAAAGTTTGTTTATTGTAAATGATGTCTACCCCCTGGAGAACCCATGGACATTGATGCTCTTGAGGAATACTCCTCAGAAGACAATCCCAACTTCCCAGACTTCTCTTCTGACAAAGAAGATGAATTCTCAAAACAGGGAATTTCTATCAATGCAATGCTCACAGACTGACAATGTGAATGCATGAAACATGGTGCTTGCATAACCTGTGGCAAAATGGGCCACTGGGCCAAGTCATGTTCCCTCAGTTGTAAATGTTCTTCACAATCCTCATCATTCAATAAGAAACATTTCTCAAAAAGAAAAGGATTCACCCCTTGACCTTCTCCCTTAACATCCAGACCCCCCACAACCTCCTCTTTACCTAGAACTAGTCTCTCATTGCTCAAGATAGCATTTGCTGACCTCTCTGCTACAGAGCAAGCAGAATTCACCAACTATGCTATGTTGACAATCATTGAAGAAGAGCAACCAGATTTTCTGAAAGGATCAGAGTGAAGGCAACCCCTGTTATGTTCCAGATGGGCACCTACTATCTTCAGAGAGTGGACCTCAGCCTCAGCTTATGTGCTGTGCCCTTCCAGTATTGCATTGGTCCAATTTGGACAGGAGCAGAACCTGGAGGCAGAGGGAATCAAGGGACAGAGTGCAGAAAAGTAGCAGGAGTGGTTGGAAGACAACCCAGGAGACTGACTAGCAGATCAGAGGAAGAGGAGGTTAACAAAGTCAATATTCAGACTGAGGAAACAGATACAGGAAACTACTATGCTTAAATATGCATCAAGGACTGGATACAGGAGACAGGAGGATAACTGGAAAACAATATGAGTACAAATGGGTAAAACATTTGGGGATACAACAGGAACTAAGAAATGGGCAGGAGGTACAAGTATGGAGGTGGATCAGAAAGAAAACTAAGCAGAAAGTAATAAAATGCAGAATGGGAGTAAGAACAAAGTTACCAGGACAAAGGTAAAAGATCTGAGATGATACAGGGAAAACAAATGAACATCACTTGTTGCAGTGGTTGTGAGTGACCAAGTGAGCACACCTGCCTGTTTGAACAACAGGGCAGATGGAAATCCATCAATGGAATGAGCAGATTGGAGTTGTGCAAATTTGGAGCATTGGGATTGGACTTTCAGATGTCAGATGAGGATGGGAAAGTAAGCACAGGAGCATGCAGACAGTTGTGACAGTATTCCCCCCTTAAGGCTGAGCCCTTGAGGCCTTGATGCGACTGACTCAGGAATGAAGTCTAAGTGATCTGGAGTCATCAGTATGTTTAACTGGCTAAGAACTCATCAAAAAATTTTTTTGTTCCAGTCCTCTCCTCATACTCTCATGCCTTCTCAGCCTAGCCAGGTGACCCTTGACCTCAGCAAGCTTACCCCAGAGCAGTGTGCAATGCTTGGGTACCCAGATGAGTCTCTGTTGGCCATGGAAGTCAATGCTAGCAGGGGCAGAGATGTTAGCAAGTGTCATCGGGAGTCAGAAGGTAGCCAGGCAGCCATGAGGGAGGCAACAAAGAAGAAATTGAAGGGTAAATGGGTGGAGAGCTCAGAGGATGAGGAAGACAATGAAGAGTTAGGCACACAGGCTCCAAGTGTGCAGATCAGCCAGCAGTTGCTAAAGAGTTCACAGTGGGTGGCCCTGTCAGGCCCTACAATGTCACATGTCATGGTACTGCTGATGCCTACACAATTGGGTGGCTCAGGAGCAGGAGAAGGAGGGATTTTGCCAATGCCATGCAAGAGGTGCTCAGAGAAGGGGCTGGTGTGTTGTGGGTATCTGGGAATGGCCTGTAATGAGTGCAAGTGGGGACACATTGGATGCAATCTGTCAGGAGGTACAAGGTCAACAGCTGTGCCTCACCTAGGAAGAAAGCTGGGGGGTCATTGGTAGCATCAGGGGTGACTTCAGGTGTGGCATTGAGCTCCAGGAGGAGCAGTTTCAGGAATCTGGTTGGGTTGACCAATCCAACCTTCACACCACCTGCATCACTGATGGTGTGGACTCCATCAAGCTCCTTGGCAGCTGCATGAACCACATCATTGTTTTCTCAGCTGGCTCCAATACCTATTAGGAGTCCTCAGCACAAGGAGGCTGAGACTGGGTGGGAGCTGTCCCTGGTGAGTGTGTCTGATACAGAGAATAATGAAAACTGATGAGTCTGATAGTCTCCTTCATCTCCACAATCCTGCCAGCATGTGCAGGAGATAAAGTACCTCAGGTCAACAATTGAGCAGTTTTCCAATGAGCTTGCAATGATGTGGGAATCACACAATCAGAACCAGCAGGCAATTGACCATCTGCACACCACTCTGGAGTGGGGCATTGAGTTGAACCAAGCACTGCAGTGGACCATCATGTGCTTGACAGACCAGACAGTGGAGGCAGTGGATCAGAACATGGAGGCAATGGAGGTGGTGGATTGGAACATGGAGGCAATGGAGGCAATGCAGGTGATGATGGAGCAGAACATGGAGATGATGCAAGATCTTGAGCTGGTGCATCATCAGGAGGATCTGGAGGGTTGTGGAGGAGGTTCATTGAGGTGGGTCCAGAAGGGCCCATGAGTCCCCTCACCTCCTTGTGCCCTCATGCATAGTTCATTCATTTTCTTGGAATGTAGTATTGCAATGTTGTCAGAATATCTTGCAAATATGAGTGAACGTTTTTTCTTTGTCCCAGAAGGTGTGAAAATAGAATGAAAATGAAAATGAAAATCAGAAACTAATGAGAAAGAGAATAGTAAGTAAGACACATGAAAATGAGAGAGTGGAAAGAGGACCAGACTTTGTGGGATAGGCAGCATGAAAGTCAGCTACAAGTTCAGCAGCATGTTCTAGCTCTGTAGCAGGCAGCCAGGAGGATTCCTCATCAGTATCCTCATATCCTAGCCAGATTACCTTGTACAATAACTTGCATGCCCTGCGACAATCAATTTTCAAGTCAACGATCTGAGCAATTTCATATTTGGGTTTGCCATTGATAATAATGGGTGCAGGAGCAGGTTCTATATGATTCAGAATCAGGTTTGGAGTGGCAGGTTCAAGCATAGAAACATGGAACACTGGATGAATGGCATGCATGGAATTGGGTAGCCAGATTGTGAATGAGTGTGAGCTGGCCTGGGAGATAATTTCGTAGGGTCCTAGGTACTTTTTGGAAAGCTTCTTTGAAGGCCTCATAGTGTGGAAGAATTGTGCTTTGATGAATACCTTGTCTCTGACCTTAAAATTGGGTGTGGGAGTGTGACAGGAGTCAGCAGAGGTTTGGTATCTATGCTGGGTGTGAGCAATCTCAGATTTCAGAGTAGAATGAAGCTCATCAAGGTCCACAGTGAATTGTTGGGCACAAGCAGAAGCAAGATCACATTTGGGGTAAACAGTGATATTTGGATGGTAACCTTTGTTTGCAAAAAGGGAGAGATATCCATAGTTGTGCTTGGAGCATTATTGAACACAAACTCAGCAATTGGAAGGAGTTCAGCCCAGTTGTTCTGTTGATAGTTGCAATAAATGTGGAGGTACTGTTCCAAGGTCTGGTTAGTTTGTTCTGTCTGTCCATCACCTTCAGGATGGTACCCAGAGGTATAGTGAAGCTTCATGTCAAGAGCTTGACCAAGAGAACAGAAGAAATGTGATACAAATTTGGAACCACAGTCAGAGGTAATGTGCGAAGGAACACTGTGCTTGGAGAATACATGTAGGACAAATAATCAGGTGAGCTCAGTGGAAGTGATGGTATCATGCATTGGAACAAAGATTGCTTGCTTCATGAGGTGGTCAATGATTACAAGGATAGTGTCATAACTGGAGGAAGAGGGAAGTTTCTCAATGAAGTCCATGGAAATTGAGTCCCAGGGGCATTCAGGGATTGGAAGCTGCTTGAGGTTCCCATATGGTTGATGATGTTGAGGTTTGGATCACATGCATGTCACACAACTCTTGCAGAAGTCCTTGATGAAGTCTTGGATACTGGGCCATGTATAATTACATTGGATGAGTTCTAGGATTTTGTTCTGGCTGAAATGACCAGCTATTGTGTGGTCATGGTAGTACTGCAAGATGCAGAGGTAAAGATTGTTGGAGTTGGGTATATAGATCCTGTCATCAAGTTGTAAGAAGCCATTGGAGTCTATAGACCAATGTTTTTTGGGGTTAGCAAGGTACTCAGCTGCAATCAGGTCATTAGGAAGAGCAGCAAGGATATCAGAATGGAGTTTATGAGTATCCATGACCATGGCAGCATGAAGGGTCAGAGTGTAGAGGTAGGTAGTGCAGACAGGTGGAAAGCTGTTCTTGCATGAATACAGGCTGGAAGTTGTGTGGATTGACCACTGAATAGTTGCTATTCCCCCCTTTGGGATAGACATCCCATTGTCTAGTCAAAGCATCCAGTTTTGCTCTGAGGTGACTAGGGTGGAAACAAATGACAAGGTTGAATTGTGAAAGGTACTTGGACCAGTGGGCTTGGTGTTGGGTCAAAACCTTCATAGTACAAAAATACTTGAGGTTCTTGTGATCTGTGATGATGTCTATTGGAAGACTGGAGCCTTCAGGATAGTGTCACCAAATACAGAAAGCTTCAAAGATTGCCAAGAGTTCCTTGTCATGGGTGTCATAATTGAGCTTGGAAGTCAAAAATGTGTGGGAGTGGAATGCTATAGGATGTATATCACCATCTGGGGCAACAATAGAGAGAATTGCAGCTAGGGTGTAGTTGGAAGCATTGGTCTCAATGATGATTTGGGAGTCAGGGATCCAGTGAGTAAGGACCAGAGTGGTGGTGAAGGCTTCCTTGAGGGTGTTGAAGGCTTTGCAGGCATCATCACTGAAATTCCATGGAGTACCCTTCTGGGTGAGGTGGGTAAGGGGGACAATGATGTTGGAGTACACATGGATGAAACAGCAGTAGAAATTAGCAAACCCTAGGAAGGACTGAATGTCTTTAGCCTTCTTCAGCTCAGGCCACTCCTGAATGATCTTGACCTTGTCCTCAGACATCTTGAGACCTTCAGGAGAGAGAATATAGCCAAGGTATTCAACAGTATTGGAGTCAAACTCACATTTATCAGTGCACACATAAAGACCATTTTTTTTTTATCCAATTTTATTGCACTAGGTAAACTAATACAAATGGGCATGCAATAGCAGTCCCAAGGTCAAAACTAAAAGGAAGAAAAAGAAAAACAGAGGTGAAAAGGAAGAGAATGGGGAATAGGGGAGCTAGCTACAAGGCAAGCTACCTAGATAAGGGAGAAAGGCCTTCAGTGGACATCTGGTGCTCCATGGAGTTGAAGCCACTCTCGTCTAGAGAGTCAGTGTGTGTTGTATTTGTTGAGGGTGACTGGCCCTTGAGGGATTTGATTAGCGAATGCCAATGCCAATGGATTATTGCATAAGAAATTGAGTAACCAAAACATATTGTCTCAGTCACCATAAGGGCGATGGTATTTCAGACATTCGAAGAGGATATGATCATGGGATTCAAGTGTCTTGTTGTTGCATGTGCAGGTGTTGATGAAGTGCCCTGGGAAGAAGTGCTGTCTGAAAGCACCAATGGGGGTGTGATTGGTGACACAATGAATGAAGCATGCACACATATTGAGATCAGTGCCTATGGAGTATTTCATCCATGAGCCACCATTGGCATATGTTGGTTTAATTGGTGTCATGGTAGTGGAGTGGAGTTGTAGCCAGTTATGGCCATGGTATTTTGAAGAGGACATAAGTTGATTCCACTTGTTGAGACATGAATTGGTATAATATTTTTAAACATAGCTGATTGATGTGCAAATGGGTGCATGTTTGTTGTTGCATATGTGGATGGATGTTGCTAGATGATGGGCTTGATGGTGGATAGACCATTTAGCAGATGATGGGATGGACCAGAAATCAATCTGGTTGAGGGAGGATGATGAGAGCCAGTCATTGATAATGGGGATGAGACAGATGGAGTCCGGGTGTGCACTATGAGGGCCATAAGTAAATAGTTTTTCAGCTGATGAGATAGAGTCTGTAAAGATAACAATTTTGTTACAGTTTAAGGAAGTAGCAAAGGAAATGGAAGAAAAAAGACTGAGACATAGAGCATATGATTCAGTGTCAGGAGAGAGAACTTCACCACAGGGTAAAACTTGAGATGATAAAATGTCAGAGGGAGATGAGTTGAAAACTAGATAAGCTGAAAGAGCAGAAAAAGAAGGAGAAGTAGGAACAGAACCATCACAAGCTACTACTAAAGAGGAAGGGGAAGAAAAAGCCTGATTGCAAGCAAAGGAAGTGATTTCAAGGTGACAGGTATGGACATTGTCATCTGAAGGGGTGGATAAAGACCATTTTCATAAAGACATTTGAGGACCTCTCAGACATGCTTGCAGTGCTCAGATGGGTTGTTGGAGTAGATCAGGATGTCATCCAAGTAGACAGTGACACACACATCAAGCAAGTCCTTGAAAATATCATTCATGAATTGTTGGAAAGCAGCAGGAGCATTGGTAAGACCAAATGGCATGACAAGCCATTTGAATGAGCCGTAGCAGGTTCGGAATGTGGTCTTCCATTCATCACCTTTGGCAATCCAGACCAAGTGATAAGCATGACAGAGGTTGATCTTCATATAGATGTGGGCCTTGTGGGGAGAGTCGAGTAGATCGGAAATGAGAGGAAGCGGGTAACAATCCTTCTTGGCGATACGGTTGAGACCTCAGAAATCAACACAAAGTTGGAGGGATCCATCTTTCTTCTTGACAAAGAGAACAGGGGTGCCATGAGGGGAGGTAGATGGTCAGATAAAGCCTATTGACAGGTGTTCATCAATAAACTCTCAGAGTGCTTCCAGCTCAACCTGCAATAATGAATAAATCATTCCAACTGGTGGAGAAGCACCTTCCTCTAGATTGATCTTGAGGTCAAAAGGACAGTGTGGGGGAAGGGAGTCAGCATGGGCTTTGCTGAAAACATTGGCAAATTTGTGGTACTCAGTGGGAACATTGGAAAGGTCAATGGGCTCTTCAGTGGAGGCAGCAGAAACAGAAGTGACAGTGGAATGAAGGTTGAGGGTGAAGTGGTATGAACCCAGAAGATGTGAAGCATGCATGAATGCCACAGCATTGATGAGATGGATGTCAGGCTTCACAGAAGAAGAGGGAGTGGAGTCAGAGATAGGGATCAGAAATGAAGTGGGATCTGAATCAGTGGTAGATGACTCCACCAAAGCAGAGGACACATGTACAGAAATGGAAGGTGCAGGATCTGCATTGTCAGGCACCTTCCTTTCCTAGTAACCACTACCATCATCTCAGTGGCAGGTTACTCTTAGTGCAAAGGAATACATTTTCTTCTCTAAATCATGCCTGAAACCAAAGAATCTAGCAGTATCTTTGGATTTGTCAAAAAACCTGCTCATAGCCTTTGCTTGTTGCACTCCCACCACTCATTGGCCAGTTTAGTGCCCAAGGCCTCTCCTGCCCCAACTCTCCCTTGCTCTCCCTCTCAAGGGATTTTTCAAGAACTTGATAAAGAAGAGTACAGGCTACCCCACCTCCCTTCCCCTACCCCATCCATTGGAACTAAACGTTCTATTTCCACTGACACACACATGGCCACCCTCACTAAAGCCATGTGACTTCAAGATGAAGATGATGTGGCATCAGTTGCACACAGCAAAGACAGCAATTCTAGTGACAGTCATAGTACTGCCAAATCCCTCCATCCATCTATCACACCCAATACACAGGAAGACAACAATATCATGTCTCCTGAAATCACCCCATCATCTCATCAAGCTCCAACTGAAGCTCAACAAATCATGGCCTCTTATGGCTTGAATGCACTCTTTGGCTCAACACCAATAGAGTAGCTACCAATGAGGAGTTGGTCATCATCAAAAAGGGGATCATGGACTCTAACAGGTCCTACTTTGCCTCCCCTGAAATTCACAACTCAGTAGCACCTATGTTACCAATGTCCAAGTCATTCATTAAATTAACCAATATTCCTTACTTCTGACCTGATGGCACTCCCCATATGGCTGATGACTTTTATGACACCATCATGGCAACAGAATACCATGATACCCTCACACATATTATCAGCAAACCAAGATTCTGTAGAGTCTCTCCTCACTCCAACTCTGCATGCCTATTCTTCAACCTCTGGGACTCTCAATCTGCAACCAGAGCTAAGCTCCTAATTAACCACATGATCCTTATCAAGAACTGTGTGTGTACCTTCCATGGGGCCACCATGCATACTGCCTGCCCCTTATGCACCAGATGCTGGCATTGGGGACACCCAACCCACTTATGTAAAGCCCAAAACCCCCAATGCTCTATTTGTGGTGATCCCCATCACACTGACAATCATCACTGTGACAGCTTCTGTTGCCACAGCAAAACCAGTCCTAACCCACACAACCCCACCCCTGCTAACATCACAATCTGCCCCCACATTGACTCGTTCAAATGTCTCTCCTGTGACTTGAAAGACCACCAAGTAAACAGCAAGAAGTGCTCATTCTTCCACCACAGATTCAATTGTACTTGGATTCCAAGAACTCAAGTTGGAAAAAGACTGACATGATTTCAACTCACATGCAGTTAATGTCTGAATTATCTCACATTTCCATTCTATTTTATAATGTTCAGAAGAACTGAGAAACAGTTTCCACTCTTCTTAATAACCTGTGTTATAAACAATTTCACCTCCTTTGCCTTCAAGAACCCCCTTTAGGTTTCATTCATAATTTCCTGTCCACCAAAGACTCTGAAGGAGAACCTTTGGATGGACCCCCTATAAGTAAGAACTGGTTACCTCTTCTTAACAATAACCACAAGGCTCACACTCTTACATATGTCAACATCTCCATTAGCCACCTTATTCCTAGGTCCAAAACAAACATTATCAATTCACCCAATTTTCAACTTATTTCATTGTCTCTCCCTTCTAAAATGTACATTTTAAATGTATATCTTGACTCTGAAAATGACTCCTCCCTTTTGTATTTAGAGTCTTGAGTTCCTGTAATACCCACTTCCATTGTATGTGCTGGAGGTGACTTCAACACATGGTCTCCTGAATGGGACCCTAAAATCTTCCATCATTCAGCATGAGCTGATTGCATCATCAAAAATATGAACAGTCTTGGCCTCACTTTATCCTATGCCACCAACACTGATGAAGAAATCTTCACACATGTTCCTAATGACCCAACCAAAAACCACACCACCATTAACCTAATCTTCACTGTCAAAAATGAAGAGAAGGCTCCTCTCCACTGCATCAGACACGACTTAACAGTCAAATCTGACCATATTCCCTTATCTGTCAATATCTCTCTCCCATCTAAAACAATGACTTCTCAAATCAAATTCTCTATCCCCAAGGACTCAGAAGAAGAAACCTCATTCCTTACCAACATCATACTATGAGCCAAATCCATCAACCCCTCATTCTCATCTACTTCTGATATCCAATCTTATGCCAATGAACTCCACTCCATTATCTCACAAGAATGGAATCATCACACTATCCCCCTCCACCTTGGCAAATAGTCTAAACCATGGTGGAATCCAAGCTGCTCAGAGGCCATCAAATCCTACTGCTTGAACAAATCCAAAGCCAAATGGAAAGCATTTTGCCAAACTACTCGCTTAGCCAAATGCAAGTATTTTGGTGATAAAATCCAAGAAATCTCCAATGAAAAGAGAAGACCTTGGGACCTCATGTCCTGGATCAGCAAACATGCCCTTCCTCCCACTGAAACAATCACTTTTCAAGGCCAAGCCTGCAATGATCTTGATTCCCTTTGGAATGCACTCCATTCCACTTATAACTCCACTTCTGATCACCCCATCGATATTGATTCTGTCATAAAACACCTCCCACATCAACCCACCCATTCTTTCTCCCCCTTTTCACATCAAGAACTTTGGGATGCACTAAAACCATGCTCCAATTCATCTACCCCTGGCCCAGACCATTTGTCATGGGCCCACGTCAAATCCCTCATGTCACATTCCAAATTTAGAAGTGACTTTATCAAATTCACCTCTAGTTGCATCAGCTTATCTTACTGGCCTGACTATTTCAAGTCATCAACTTCAGTCATCATCCCAAACCAAACAAACCACATTACAAAACCCTGAAAATGTTTCAGCTGATTGTCCTCCTAAACACACTCAGCAAACTTATTGAGAAAATGCTCTCCAAATGAATGCAATTTGAAGCTGCATCTCTCAATCTCATCCACCCCCTCCAATTTGGAGGACTCATTCAATGATCTACTGAAGACACTGGGGTCTTCATCACCCACCATGTTCACACTGGCTGGAAACATAACCTTAAAAGTAGTGTTCTTGCTTTTGACATTGCTCAATTTTTCCCTTCTATTAACCATTCACTCCTTACATCAATTCTTTCTTGACATGGATTTTCAGACTGTATCACTTCCTTCTTCATTCACTATCTTTCTGATAGGACTACCACTTATTCATGGAACAATAACCTTTCACCATCATTCATTGCCTCTGTAGGTGTAGGTCAAGGTTCTGCACTCTCACCTATCCTTACTTCACTCTTCCTTTCCCCTCTTTTACACTGATTTTCCAATTCTTATAGTTGTAAAATCATTTCATTCATTGATGATGGTCTCATACTAGTTCAATCCAAATCATTCTTTACTAATGCCTTCATTTTAGGTAATATCTATTGGGAAATTGAACATTTCCTCCACTCTATGGGCCTCACTCTTGAACACAACAAAACTGAGGCTTTTCACTTTTCTAACCACCCATTGATCGAACCAAACCCCCTGATCAAAATCCATCCCATAGGTTCACAACCTATATCCATTCACCCCAAACCTTACCTCCGTTACCTAGGGTTTTGGTTCGATCATTCTCTATCTTTCAAAGAACATGTCCACTTTTACTCTACAAAAGCTCTTTCCATGGTCAAGTGCATGCACTTACTTGGCAATTCCATTCCGAGGTCTCTCTCCAAAAAACAAATGCCTCCTTTACTGATCATGTGTCATACCCATAGCCACCTACAGTTTTCGACTCTGGTTTAACTGCCATGGACAATATCATGGACTCATTAAATTGCTCCAGAAAATGCAAAGAGCCACTGCTATCTGGATCACAGGTGTGTTCTGTACAACTCCCTCAGGTGGGATCGAGGCTATTGCTGGCCTCATTCCCATTCAACTTCACCTCTTCAAACTAGTGAAATGATGTTCCTTCCATTTCCATACCCTACCTCCTAATCATGGACTCAAAGTCCTTACCCATGACATTGACCACATCTCTGCTCATGAAACCAAAACTCACTCTACAGCATTCGATTTTGTATCAGATGCTCAGCTCATTTCCAACTCCTTTCATCTCCTCCACCCTAAAACCAAACCTGGTCTAAGAATCACAGACCTGTTCTCATCCCAAATAAAATTCCACAAAATCCCTACACCTGTCAATGACAATACCCATGCATGACATCTTGAACTAGCCTCTCTAGCTCATGACTCAGCTTTCCATTCTTCTTTAGTTGTAGCTTCTGATGCCTCAGTCCCTATCTCTTCTCATTTCTCTGCTCTCTCTGCTTATCTAGTTTTCAATTCATCTTCTTCTGATGTTTTATCTTTTTGAGTTTTACCCTGTGGTGAAGTTCTATCATCTGACACTGAATCTTATGCTCTATGCTTAGGACTCTTTTCTGCTATCCCTTTTGCCTGTTCCCTTAAATGTAACAAGATAGTCATATTTATGGACTCTATATCTTCTGCTGAAAAGCTCTTCTCTTATGGTCCCCACAGTGCTCATCTGGACTCTATCTGCCTCATCCCAATCATCAAAGACTGGCTCTCCTCCTCTTCTCTCGACCAGATTGACTTCTGGTTCATCCCCTCCTCTGTGAAATGGTCAGTTCATCACCAAGCTCACTGCCTTGCCACATCTATCTGCATCCACAATAACAAGTGTGTGCCTTATTGCACCTCACTCAGCTATGTATGGAAACATTACACTGATTCATGCCTTAACAAGTGGAACAACCTCATGTCCAATTCCAAATACCATGGCCATAACTGGCTACCCCTCCACTCTACTTCATCAGCACCAATTAAACTGACATATGCCAACAGTGGCTCATGGATGAAATATTCCATGGGTGCTGACCTCAATTTATGCATGCACTTCACTAGATGCATCACCAATCATGCCCCTATCGGTGCCTTCAGACAGCACTTCTTCCCAGGGCACTTCATCAACACCTGCACGTGTGATGGCAAGATGCTTGAAACTCATGACCACATCTTATACAAATGCCCCAATTATCATTGCCCATATGGTGACTGGGACAATATGTTCTGGCTGCTCAACTTCCTCCATGACAACCCATCAGCATTTGCTTTTGCAAACCAGATCCCTCAAGGGCCAGTCACCCTAGACAAATATAACACATGTTGTCTCTCCAGGCAAGAATGACTTCAATTACATGGAGCTCTGGATGTTCACTAAAGGGTCTCTTTTTCTTTCATAGGTAGCTTGTCTCATAACTATCTCCCTCTATCCCTCTCCTCTTCTATTTCTTTTCTTTTTCTTCTCTTTTTTTTTCTTTTTTTAGTTTTGATCTTGGGACTGCTATCATGTGCCCTTTTGTATTAGTGTACACTAGTGCAATAAAATTGGATTTTTTTTAAAAAAAAATCTGCATTGTCAGGGCATGGAAAGTGATACGGCCTGAAACCCAATCAATCAATGGATTGTGGTGGGTGAGCCAG
>JAEUWS010000767.1:0-14872 GCA_018524945.1 Podaxis sp. C-F-92630
CTCTAGGCAGTGATCTATTTGTTGGATTTCCTGGTACAGCTTGCTGTGAGTTAATGGTAGGGTGTGTGAAGAGTGGTTGTTGGAAGAATCTTTGGTTAGGGGGTACAATATTTGTTCCAAAACCAAAGGTGGTGGCTTGGTTAACTGGGGCTTGGGGGTTATTTTGTGGGACTGGCATTTGTGGTACTAGCTGTTGGGGTTGTTGTTGATAGGTTTAAGCATGTTGTGGTAGTTGTTGCTGGTATACTGGGAGAGTTGCTGTTGAAGTGGCACTTGGGCTTCTAGTGAGTTGCTGAGATGGTTGTATATAAGGGGGTATGTTGATTGTTTGGGACATAGCCTGTCTTTGTTCTCTCATGTTTTGTCTTCTTCTCTCCACTTCTGTTGGTCTATGCCAATAGTTTGCTGATAGTTCACTGAGTGAAGTAGCCCTTCTTGGAGTTCTAACTCTGATTGGGTTAGGAACTGTCAGAGATCTTGGTGAGGGAGATCTACTATTCTGTCTTCAGTAGGTTTCACCAATTCTGTCTGAGTTTTTGTTGAGCTGTCTGGTTTGTTCAAGTAATGCAGCAGCATCTCCAGTAATGGCAATGGGATTGGGGGAGTGGAAGGACATTCAACTTGATGTTGAATAAGGGTGTTGATGAGAGGTTGAATTAGGGATGAGGGAATTCATTTGTGGTGAAGTTCCTTGGTAATTATTTGGATTATAGATGGTTCTGATAAAGATGTACTGTCCAGTGAGGTAGTCCAAGAAGATGAAGAAATAGAATAAATAGATTGAGAGCACAGTTGCTGTTCAATTTCAGGTAATTGAGAACTTCAATGTTCAATTTCTGTTGATTGAGAATGCTCCTTTTCAATTTCTACAGATTGAGAACTGTCTACTTTGATATCCATCAATGTGGAATATTCAAAGTCTTCCTTTTGCAGACCACTAAAAATTCAAATTGAGAGGGTGGGGTCCTCTGTTTGACAAGTGGGCATACTACAGTGTAAGGGTATGGGGGGGTGTGTTTTTGTCATTTAGGCACAGTGCAAAGCAATGAGAACCAACAACATCCTGTAAGGCACAGTGCAAAGCAATGAGAACCAATGGATTGTCCACAGACACAGCATGAAGCAATGAGGATAAGTGGATGGTTTTGAAATACAATGTGGGGTTGGGCACATGAGGGAAGTATAATCTTGATGTTACAAGGTTGCCTCTTTGCCTGACTATTCCTAGGTAGATGGCTATCCTTGTAGAGGGTGAGCAAAGTTGACCTTGTCCCATATGGGTCTAAGAGGGCTTTGCTCCACTGACTCAATCTTCAGTGGTTTAACCTTGAGTGGCAAGTTCACATTGTCCTAGGCTGCAAACTCATATAGATTGCAACACTGTAGGCAGACAATGAGAGAAACACCAAGGGAGACTCTGGTCAAGGGCAAGGTAGAGCTTTCTTAATGTATTCACATGTGTTAAGGGATTGAACACTCATTTAGATTATACTTGCCTATCTACATACAAGTAGTCAAGTATAAATACTAGTCCTTGTATCTACTAAACCATGTATGTAGGTAGATCAAGTTCAACATACTGGTAACAAAACTATTAAGTTAGAAGTGGAACAAAGATAGCAAGACACAAGTATGACAGTTCTGTCACAAAACTGTAGTTTGAGTTAAACATAGAATGAAGCTAGTTTAGTCTGCATCAAGAATGCAACATAGGTGTAAGAAATCAGCATCAAGTAGAAGTAGATCAAGACAATTATAGTTCTACAGGTCATCATCACATGGAAAGTATATGCCACAGTACCTTGACATGTCATTGACTCTTCTGCACAACTCCCAATTGAGGAGTTGGTGTAACTCTACCATTTTGTGCCACAATGTATTAATCATACATTGCATATTGTTGAACTCATCTTCTTCAGTCATCTCAGTGTCCTCAGCTGTCTTGGTTTCCTCAATATTCATAACAAGCTACTTCTGGGTTGTGGTTGTGCAAAGAAAACCTCCTTAGTTAGTCATGATGACAATATCAACAAAATTCCACTTGCCTTCAGTACCACCTTATTTGGTCTATAACAGCATACTGTTTACATGGCTCTGTACAAGCTTCATTCAGTAATTAAAGTTATACTGCCCAAGGACTCAGGCCATCAAGATATTTAGTTTTACTATGCTTTATTTGCTGAATATGTGATGCATCAAAGTTGGGAGAATATACAATTGATTCCAACTATGTTAATACAAAACTGTGGTACTGTCATTAATCAGATGTTTGAAAACCAACCAGATGTTTGAAAACAGGGATTTGCTAGTGCTACACACAACTGTTGATTGTCATGATTTTTTGTAGTATACATACAAGCTGTAGTAATGCTTTCATGCCAAAAAACTTAGGGATACACCATGATGTCCAGATAAAAAATGTGAAATACACCAAGCTATAAGGCTTCTTCAGATAGAAATTTCCTGTCAAATTGGAAATCTATCCCAATCCCCTGCACTAATGATTAAGAAAGTGCACCCTATAGAGTACACCTCCCAATGAATAATCTACAAATGTTAGGAAGCACTGAACCCAAAGAGTGAAACATAAACTAAAGGTTAACTGTACCTACTTGTAAATGTAATATATGGACAGGATGACATTTAAAACTCTGCACAGCATGGACTCTTGCAAGTTCTATAGGAATAGAGTGCAATGCATACTCAAAGCAATCCAATGGGAAAATCAACTCATGAAAAACAATTCAATGCTTGACATAGCAACAAAATATTGACTATAATGACCCAGACATCCAGGCCCACATAGTGACTGCACTTGATGGCATATGATTAAAGAAGTACTGTTATAGTGAGGCTTCTTCAGTCCATAAGGAAACCTAATATATATCTGCAGATCATATCAAAGGAAACTTCTTGTGTACTTCTAGATATTTACCTTCAAAATATAGGCCTTATAAAACAAGATCTATAGTCTTTGAGCAAACATTCTAGTTGTACACTAGAGTCTTTATCTCAATAGAATGACTTATAAATGAGAGTGATTTAGAGAGCTTAGAATAGCAACTTATAATCTGAATCACTTTAGTTGATAAAGACTTCTATTGAGTCTCCACCTAACCAAGTAGAAACAATGGTTTCTACTTGTCAATGTCAAGGAGTTTATATACTACAGATCTTGTATCTAAATATATCTATTCTAGTGACTATCTATAGATACTGTGCAACATCATGAGAAGCTTTTAAGATTAATTAAGCTTCCTCAGATACTGGAGCTCAACTTGGAACCTAACTTAGGAATTAAAAAAGTTTAATAATTCTAAGATTAGAATATAAAAACTTCTTTGTACTCCCTGATGGGAAAAGCCTATTAAATATAGATGCTTCTTTAGTCATCATCAAAACTAAGAATAGTCAAGAACTCAAGAAGTCAAACTGTCTCTTATAAATAGATCAACTATTTATAATCAAGTCCTAAGAGAAACAAAATGTACTCTAAACAATCAGAAGTCATAACAATTAGAAAGATACAAGTACAAATTGTAAGAAAACTAGTAAAGAAAAGATAAAGAAAATCATAATTGCAAATATGTAAATATTCAACTTTTGATGTATGTTTATAACAAGTACAAGAGTATTTGCATCACAGCTCTTGAGACAGGCTTGCCATATGAGACACTGTGAAACTGACTCATGGGCAACCATCAATGCTCTAGAGTTGCCCACAAGAAAATGATGTTGTGGAATGATGAGCAGGAGGCAGTATTAGCAGATTAGATCAAGTTTCTTAGAATGATTGGTTGGCCACTCTGCAAAAAGACAATCATGCCAAAAGTCATTCAGCTGTGTGGGCAAAATCCAGGGAAATGCTGGATATAGTGATTTCTAACAAGATACAAGGCCAAATTGAAGCTGAAGAGGCCTTCAGGTCTGGATACAAAATGAGCAATGGCATTCAACTATACTGTGGTTCAAGATCACTTCTAAAGAATTTAATCAAATCAAAGGGCATACCTTGAAAGAAAGAATGTATACAACATGGATGAGATGGGCATTCAGCTCAGAGGGGAGAGGAAGTCATCAGACTGGAAATGTTTCTATTCACAATGTGAAAGGGCAGCTGTTGTACTATGTAACAACAATCTGGAGCTTGTAACAGTGGTGGAGAGCTGTGGTGCAGATGGGAATGTATTTCTCCCTAGCTTTATCTTTGCAGGAAGTATGATTGATGATGAGAATATGATGGTAAATGAGAAAATTTGGTAAGTGACTTTATCATTTCAAATAACAATGACTTACCATCATACAATATCAACATTAGAACTTCTGAGAATGGCTAGATGAGTGACCTTCTTTGCATGCAATAGTTTAAAAAGTCATTTGCATTACAAGCAACTGTGAGAAATATATCTAGTGCTCTGATTTTGTTAATATTTGATAGACATGGTTCTCACCTCACTGACAACATGATTTAACAGGCACTTGAAAACAATATTGAGCTCTTCTGCCTTCCTCCCCACACAGCTCACAAGCTCCAGCCCCTTGATGTTGGTGTATTCAGTCTCCTACAAAAGGCATGGGTACATCAATGTGAGTCCTACTACATCTGAAACAGCCAAGGAATGCAATGCCAGCATGTTGTTCAGAAGTATATGGTAGCTTGAGAGAAGTCCTTTCTTGAGGACACAATCTTGACTGCTTGGAGGAAATTGGGAATATTTTTTTGTTGAGTCTTACCTTGTGAGCTTAGGTACTCATGGGGGTGAGGGTGGGAGAGAGGGTATGGGATGGGGGGAATTGCATGTTAATGAAGTCATATAATTTGACCAAAGTGTTGTGGTAAGGAACTGTGCTATTGCCCATTAAACTCCAGTATTTTCTGAGAGGAAAATTATGTACCAACTATCAATACTTCAATCAAGCTCCATGTTTCACAGGATTACCCATGCCATATCCCTTTTGACTTCAACATTCCAGACTATGCAAGAGAGAATGAGGGGAATTCTGGCATGTGTGCAAGCTGTCTCGAAGCTAAGAAGCCTGACAGTGACTTTAGTGATAATGAGGAGCTGAGATTGATTGGCAGTGCTAGTGGCAGGGATGATGATGATGACAAGAATATGCAAATGAGTGATGATGAGAAATACTGTGGGGTCTCACTAGGGGAAGTGGGCATTAGAATTGTTTGTCAAGAAAACATAGAGGAGAAAGGGAACCAACATGAACATGACAGAGAAGGGCCAGACATGCTGCAGCCACAGCAGCTTCTTGAACCTGATCACATCAGACTTCTATCAGAGTCTGATCTCACATGCCAACAATGTATACTAAGTCATGGACCTGAAATGGCTGCAATGTTTTCTATGACCACATCTGTCTCACTGCCTTCAGCAGCTGAGACCCCACTCCAGGTTACAATACAAGTATCTTTTCTCCAGACTCCCACTCTTTTCAACAATTTCCTGTGTCAAGATCCTGAAGAGACCAAACACCTCAATGAGCTCATTTCTTCCTGTAATAATATGGAAAGATGGAAGAAAGCCAACATTATTGCATATATTCATGAGATTGCAAAGACCATGGTTGAGCTCCAACAGCAGTGAAACCTTGCAGAGGCTCACTCAGTGCTTATAGCACATGAACATCCCAGTGAGAAGCAGAAGAACCTTACCAAAGCATCAAGGAAGAAGCAGTCAGGCTTGTGCATCCATTGTGAGATAGTCACCAGTCTTGAAGCCCAAGAGCATCACCACTATGAGGCTGCAATTCATACTGAAAAGGAGTCCAAAAAATGGGAAAAGGCTGAGAGATGAGCAAGAAAAGCAGCTGAGGATACACTCCAACAAGCTCAAATGACAAACACAACACATGCCTTCAGTGGCTCCCTCAGAAGCCATAAGAAGCCTGAACTCTTGGCCATTGCTGCTCAGCTTCAACTACCTAGAATTACCAAGGTTACTTGAGTGGATCTCCTAGACTGCATTGAGCAACACTTCTGGGACCATCCTGTTGACAAGGATAACCCATGTTTCAGCAGCTTTTTTGACCAATGATATGGATGAGCTGTAGCAGGGGCTCCAGTTGAACCAACACCTCCTATTCTAGTCCTTTCCTAATAAGTACAGCACCTTCCAATCTCACAGATTTCACCACCACTGACAGTAACTCTAGCCTCAATGAAATCCAATGCATGCAGTTACTGTTATGGAACCACCCATTCGACCTCTGCCCTGCCCTCCACCTGAAGTTATCATTGACACCATCCTACGAGAATTGGGACTTCCCAGTAATGCCCATGACTCTATTCCCACCCAGACACTCAATGACATCCTTACTCAGCAACCTGCCCTATGAGCTTGAGCAGCCTATCAGAATGCTGCCTTCACTAACAGAAGACTTTCTGGTCATGCATCATACTTTTTTTTTTTTTTTTTTATTAAATCAAATTTTATTGCACTAGACTAGCCAATACAAATGGGTGCATGGTAGCAGTCCCAAGACTGAAACTAAGAAAGGAAGAGAAAAAGAGACTAAAAGAAATGAAACAGAAGAGATATGGGAAGAGTGGAGCTAGCTACGAGGCAAGCTACCTAGGTATAGTACAAGAGATAAGAGAGAATGGTCCTCAATGTACATCTGGAGCTCCATGGAGGTGAAGCCGCTCTTGTCTTGAGAGACGATGTGAGTTGTATTGTTCAAGGGTGACTGGCCCTTGGGGGATTTGGTTGGCAAAAGCAAAGGCAGTCAGATTGTCCAAGAGGAAGTTTTGGAGCCAGAACATATTATTCCTGTCTCTGTAAGGTCAATGATATTTGGGACAATCATGTAAGATGTGGTCACGGGTTTCGAGCGTCTCGCCATCGCATGTGCATGTATTGATGTGGTGCCCTGGGAAAAAGCGCTCTCTAAAGGCACCAATAGGCGCATGATTGGTAACACATCGAGTGAAGCATGCACATAAGTTGACATCGGCACCCATGGAATATTTCAGCCACAAGCCACTGTTGGTGTATGTTGGTTTGATTGGTGTCATATCTGTGGAGTGTAACAGCAGCCAATTGTGGCCGCAGTAATTGGGTGACGACATGAGATCATTCCACTTGGATAAGCACTTGTCGGTATAATGTTTCTGGACATAGCCAAGTGATGTGTGGAAGGGAAGGCGCTTGTTGTTGCAGATGTGAAGCGACGTTGCGAGGTGGTGAGCCTGTTGGTGCACTGACCACTTTGCTGATGATGGAATGTACCAGAAATTAATCTGGTTGGATGGAGATGAGGAAAGCCAGTCACGAATGAGTGGGGCCAGCCTGATGGAGTCAGAATGAGTGCTATGAGGTCCATAAGAAAAAAGCCTTTCAGCTGAAGCGATAGAGTCTGTAAAGACAACAATATGATTACAATTTAGCAATGAAGTGGAAGAAATAGCAGAAAAAAGGCCTAGTCGAAGGGCATACAATTCAGTGTCAGAAGAAAGAACCTCCCCACAAAGAAGGACACGAGAAGAGAGAATGTCAGAATCAGAAGTGTTGAAAACTAAATAAGAAGATAGTGCAGAAAAAGAAGCAGAAGTAGGAATAGAAGCATCCATAGCGACAACTAAGGAAGAAGGAGAAGAGAAAGCTTGATCTCTAACTGTTGAAGCAGCTTCAAGATGTCGAGCACGAGTAGTGTCATCCACAGGGGTGGGTATTCTGTAGAATGTGATTTGGTTTGGGAATAGATCAGTGATATGATTCCCAGGTTTAGCGAGAGGGTGGAGGAGTTGGTAGGAGTCAGTGATTAATTGTGCATCGGATACAAAGTCCAATGCAGTGGAGTGTGTTTTTGATTCACAAGCCACAATGTGGTCACTATCTCTTGTGAGGATTTTGAGACTGTGCATATCGGGAAGAGTATGGTACCTGAATGAGCAGCGCTTGGCTAGCTTAAACAGGTGTAGGTGAATGGGGATGAGACCAGCAATGGCTTTGATCCCACCAGACGGTGTAGTGTGAAATGCTCTGGTAATCCATATGGCGGCAGCACATTGCATCTTGTTGAGTTGTTTAATGAGGCCTTGACAGTGGCCGTGACAATTAAACCATAAGCAAAAACCATATGTGGCTATGGGAACCACACATGATCTATACAGAAGGCATTTATTTTTGGGGGATAAACCCTGGATAGAATTACCAAGGAGTCTCATACATTTTACAGTAGAGAGTGCCTTGGTGGAGTAGAAGCGGACATGTTCTTTGAATGTTAATCCGCAATCAAACCAAAAGCCCAAATATCATAGGTAGGGTTTTGGGTGAACTGTTATAGGGTTGGAGCCAATGGGATGGATGTGGATGGGAGGATTTGGCTCTTGTGAAGGACGGTTGGAAAAATGATAGATCTTGGTCTTGTCATGTTCAAGAGCGAGACCCATGGAGGTGAGGAATTGTTCTACATTATGATAGGCAGTAGATAAAGAGAGAGCATTTGAAAAGAAAGACTCAGATTGAACTAATAGTAGACCATCATCAACAAAAGATACTATTTTACAAGAGGGGGATTTAGAAAATCAATATAATAATGGGGATAGAAAGAGGGCAGTAAGAATAGGGGATAGAGCAGAACCCTGGCCTACTCCTACAGAAGCAGTGAATATAGGAGAAAAGAAATTGTTCCAAGAATATGTGGTAGTCCTGTCTGCAAGGTAGCTAACAAAGAAGGAAATGATACAGTCCAGAAAACCATGATGGGATAAAATAGCTGCTAAGAGTTTATGATTTATTGAAGGAAAAAATTGAGCAATGTCAAAAGCAAGGACACTTGATTTGAGGCCTTTCTTCCACCCGTCGCGTACTAGATGGGTGACATAGACACCAGCATCTTCAGTGGAACATTGAATAAGTCCACCAAATTGGAGAGGGTGAACTAATTCAAGGGATGTAACATCAAACTGCATTCATTTAGATAACATCTTCTCAACAAGTTTGCCAAGAGTGTTGAGGAGAACAATAGGTCGAAACATCTTTGGAGTGTTGTAATGAGGCTTATTCAGTTTAGGAATAATGACCGACATTGAAGCCTTGAAGTATTCTGGCCAAAATGATAAATGGATGCAATTTGACGCAAAGTTAATGAAGTCACTTTGGAACTTGGAGTGTGACATGAGAGATTTGACATGGGCCCATGAAAGGTGATCAGGGCCAGGAGTTGAGGAATTGTTGCATGGTTTTAGAGTGTCCCATAATTCTTGATGGGAGAAGGGAAGAAATTGACGTGTGGGGTGATGGGGGAGGTGAGAGATAACCTCATCGATATCAACAGGTCGATCAGACGCAGAATTATAGGTTGAGTGGAGTGCATTCCATAGCGAAGGAAGGTCATCACACGGTTTGCCCTGAAAGGAGATGGACTTGGTAGGAGGAAGAGAGCATTTGCCAATCCAGGACATAAGGTCCCAGGGTCTTCACTTTTCGTTTGATATTTCTTCGATTTTATTGTCAAAGAAAGTATGTTTGGCTGCCCGAGCCATTTGTCTAAGTTTCTTCCAATTGGCTTTGGATTTGTGGTGACAGAAGCTATTGATAGCTTCTGAACACTGTTTGTTCCACCAAGGTTTGGAATATTTGCATAGACGGACAGGAATTGCATGGCGGTTCCACTCATTAGTGATGGTTTCACGAAGTTGATCTGTGTAGTTTTGAAGATCATGAGTGTTGGTAAAGGATGGGGTAATGGATTCCATTCTGATAATGACAGATGTGAGGAAGGCAGTTTCTTCCTCAGAATCTTTGGGGATGGATAATCGGGCATGTGGTGCTGGGGTAGGAGTCAAGATTGGGACTTCCACCAAAAGAGGGATATGATCCAACTTGAGGATGATGTCATGTCGGATGGTATGCATGGGACTGGGATTATAATTGATTGAGAAAACTAAATTGATGATGGTATTGCACTTGTTCGGATCATTGGGGATGTGTGTGAACAATTGATCTGCAGGATTTGTGGGGGTTGAGATTGTGAGACTGCAGTTATTCATATAATTGACAAAGTGGTCAGCTTTAGCCGATTGATGTGACGTGTTTGGGTCCCATTCCAGTGAGCGTATATTGAAATCTCCTCCAGCACAAACCAAAGAAGAAGGAAGGGTACATGATTCAAGGTAACTAATAGAAGAGTCATTTTTGGAGTCAGAATAGACATTCAAGAAATAATATTTCGAGGGAAATGAAAGAGAAACGAGTTGGAAATCAGGAGAGTCAACTATACTGGTTTCAGCTCTGGGTATTAAATGGCGAATAGAGACATTAGCATATGTAATAGTACGAGCTTTATGAGCCTTGTTAATAATGGGGATCCAATTACCGTTGATAGGGGGTCCTTCTAAAGGGTCTCCTTCAGAGTCTTTAGTGGACGGAACATTGCAAATAAAGCCCAAAGGTGGTTCTTGTAGGCAGAGTAGTTGAAAATTGTGAAAGTCAGGTGAAGAAAGTAATGTATCAACAGTAGTTTGATTCTTTTGAATGTTGAAAAATAAAACTGAGACATTAGAAAACGAAGGTGGAGAAGGTAAGGTCATATTAGACATTTACAGCCCTTGAATTGAAGTCTCGGCAGACTTTCTCTGCTTTGAGTTCTTGTAATTTGTTGGTCATCCACTCCTGATCATAGTGGTGATGGAAGAAAGGACATTTGTCACTGTTGACTCGGTGGTCTTTAGAGTCACATGACAGACATTTAAAGTTGTCAATGTGTGGGCAGATAGGGACATTAGCCGGAGTGGGGTCTCTTGGGTTAGGACCAGGTTTGCCATGGCAACAGAATCCATCACAGCGATGGTTACCAGTGTGGTGGGGATCACCACAGATTGAGCATCGCAGGTTACATGCTTTGCAAAGGTGCATGGGGTGGCCCCATCACCAACATCTTGAACATAAGGGGCTCACAGTGCACATGGTTGCCCCACGGAAAGTGCACACATGATTCTCAATGAGGATCATGTGATTGATAAGTAGTTTGGCCCTGGTGGCCAACTGGGAGTCCCAGAGGTCGAAGAAAAGGTTGGTTGAGTCCGAGTGAGGAGAGACTCAGCAGAACCTTGGTTTACTGATGATGTTATTGAGTACATCGTTATATTCTGTGGCCATGATGATGTCGAAGAAGTCTTCTGCCATGTGTGGTGATCCATCAGCATGGAAATAGGGAATGTTTGTCAGTTTGACAAATGACTTGGACATAGGGAGCGAAGGCTGAACTGAATCTCTGATTTCAGGTGACGCAAAGTATGACCTATTTGCATCACAAATGCCTTTTTTGACAAAGAGAAGCTCTTTGTCGATAGCCACTCTGTTGGTGTTGAGCCACAAAGTGCATTCGGTAATGCATGCAGACTCGACTCGTAAGAGGAGTCCTTTTTGGTATAGACTGTTGTTGCAATTGCGAACAATGAGATCGAGGGATGGAATGGCAATGGGTTTGAAAACATCATTGAATGGGATAACGATGTTTTTATGGGATGGGCCTTGAGTGGCCTTGGGTTTGTTGGTAGGGGAGCGAGGAGCAGGAGGGGTAGAGGGGTTAGATGGTTTGGTTGACTGGGATTTTATATCCCCAGATGACCTAAGGAAGTTAATGATGTCCACCAGGGACATTTGAGGGAATTGATTTTGGAGAGCTGCGTACTTTTGAAGCTCTTCATTAGAAAATGTAGATGGAGTGGACATTGCTCTAGTGTAACTGGCATGTCCAGTGGATGGAGAGGGAGCAAGAGACCTGGGTTTGGTCTTGTTGTTGATGGGAGGGGGAGGGGGGAGAGATGGTTTGGGGGGATGGGAGGGGGGGGACAATGGGTTTGAGGGCATGACGCCTCGCAACTTTGGACCAGGATTATCTTCCTGGGTTTCGTTCTGAGGGGGGGGAGGATAAGAGAGTCAGAGGGTTTGGTGGGTGCCTCTGGTTTGGTGGGAGTGGGGGGGGGGGGCATATCAATATCGTTGGGAGTGGTTGAAGACTCACCTTGTTTATTAGCCATTTGGATACAGCTGACAGCAAGGACGTGATCGAGTTCATCATCAAAATGAGCATGGGAGTTGGCGTTTTGTGTGTGGTTAGGAGCTGGGGTCAGGGCATCACCTTCCTTTCTCAGTAACCACCACCTACTACCTCAGTGGCCTGGTTATACAAGGAATACACAAACTCATTCTAATTCACTATGACTGACTCCAAAGAGACTAGTGGCCTCCTTGGTAGCTTCAAGAAAGTTGCTAAATCAACTGCTAAATCCATTCGTCCCAGGTGTTTGAGCGCTAGCCTCGCTCCTGCTCCTACTCTACCCTGCTCTCCCTCACAAGAACCTTTCATGGAGTCTAAAGAAGAATACCGACTTCCCCAACTCCCATCCCCTACTCTGTCTATTGGTACCAAGCATTCAATTTCCACAGACACCCGACTTGCCACCCAAACAAAGGCCCTTCGATTGGATGATGATGACAATGCTGCATCCATTGCCCACTCTGACAATTCTGATGAGTCTAGCAACGCGACTCCCTGTTCTATTCACCCTTCATTCATCAACAAAGAGCCTCCTCCTCATATACTATCTCCCGAAATTGCTCCTTCTTCCCACAGAATTCCCACTGCTGCTCAAGAATATGCAGCATCTTTCAATGTCATCCCTCCTACCTCCGATGCTTGGGATGAATCCTGTCCAAGTGATCCTCTTCCCTCTATCCCCACCTTCACTCTCCCCAAAACTTTGCCTCATGCCCAAGAGAAGGTGTCCCATGGTACAGATTGGTCAGCTATTCGTGACCAAGTTGCTGATGCTTTATGTGACATTGATGTCACAAACACTAACGACGAACAAGGGCTCAAATTCTTGTCTTCCCTTTTAAACTTCACTGCTAGTTATCTCTCAAACTGGGCTAACAACGGTGATATGACTCTCTTTGATGGCACTTCTAGCATCATCTCTATTCTTCAGTCCATTGCACATTGTGATACCCTGTGCAATAAATCCATTCCACATGGCAATAACAACATCCGTCTATACAATTATATTAGTATGCAATTTCCTCCCCCTCCATCTCCCTCACAAGATGCCTCTGGGATACTCCAGGGCTCACCCCTTCCCAAATCTTCTCCTACCCCCGCTCCAATGACAGAAAACACCTGTAACCAATGCAAGTGGGACAAGAAACCTCAAGTTCCACCCACCCCATCCCCTGTCCCAGTTACTCATCAAAACCAAGCCCGCGATGAGGAACTCGACTGCGTACTCGCTATCAACCAAGTTCAACTTGCCAACAAACCAGGTGAGTCCTCCAATTCTTCTCGTGACATTGATATGGCCCCCCCTCCCAAACCTTCCAATACCCATGCACCGGAGGCTCCCACCAAACCCTCCAGATCCATCCCCCCTCCTCAGAATGCTCCCCAGGAAGACAAGTCCTGGTCTAAGGTCACTAGGTGCTGCACTCTCAAACCTATCGTTGCCCCCGCCCACCCTCCTAAACAAATCCTCCCCCCTCCCCCCCCCTATTAATCACAAGACCAAACCAAGGTCTAACGCTCCTACTCCCTCTACACAAAGAGCCAACTATGCCAAAGCTGCAGCTTCTCCCGCCCCTTCCTTCTCCCCAGATGAGCTCCAAAAATATGCAACTCTACAAAATCAATTCCCTCAGATGTCTCTGGTAGACATAATCAACTTCTTAAGATCTTCTGGCGACATCAAATCCCAGAAATCTACCCCCACTACTTCCTCCTTATGACCCTCTCCCTCTAAGCCTAAAGCGACCCAAGGCCCTTCAAGGAAAAACATTGTTGTTCCTTTCAATGATGTTTTCAAACCTGTTTCCCTTCCCTCTCTCGATCTTGTTGTATGCAACTGCAACAACTCCCTTTATCAAAAGGGCCTTTCCCTTCAAGTAGAGTCAGCCCGGCTCACTGAGTGAACATTATGGCTCAACACCAATAAAGTAGCAATTGACGAAGAACTTCTCCTCATCAAACAAGGCATTTGCAATGCAAACAGATCATATTTTGCATCTCCTGAATTCTGGGACTCAGTTCAACCCAGTCTACCCATGTCCAAGTCATTCATCAAACTAACAAACATTCCATATTTCCATCCCAACGGCACACCACACGTTGCGGACGACTTCTTTGACATCATCATGTCGACAGAATATAGTGATGTCCTGAACCATGCTGTCAGCAAACCAAGGTTCTGCCACATCTCTCCCCATTCAGATTCTGCAAACCTTTTCTTCAATTTGTGGGACTCACAATCCGCAACAAGGGCCAAGTTGCTCATCAACCATACTATCTTAATTGAAAATCATGTTTGCACTTTCCGCAGCACAACCATGCACACAGCCAGTCCTCTTTGCTCAAGATGTTGGTGCTGGGGCCACCCAACCCACCTCTGCAAAGCACGTAACCCACGCTGTTCAATCTGTGGTGACCCTCATCACACTGACAACCACCAACGCAATGGCTTCTGCTGTTGCGGCAAGCCTGGCCCCAACCCCAGGGATCCCACTCCAGCCAATATTACCACATGCCCTCACATCAACAACTTCAAATGCCTGTCATGTGATTCAAAGGATCATCGCGTCAATAGTGATAAATGCCCTTTCTTCCATCACCACTTTGATCGAGAGTGGATGACCAACAAGCTTCAAGAGCTTAAGGCGGAGAAAAACTGCTGTGACTTCAACTCTAGGGCTGTGAATGTCTAATACACCTTCACCCCCACCCCTCTCGTTTCCTAACATTTCTGTTTTATTCTATAATGTTCAGAAGAATCATGAAACTGTGAATTCTCTTCTTTCTTCACCTGAATTCCAGAACTTTCATTTTCTTTTCTTACAAGAACCACCTTTAGGATTCGTATGAA
>JAEUWS010000766.1:0-14850 GCA_018524945.1 Podaxis sp. C-F-92630
ACCGTGAAGATGTATTCGTAGAATGCCGGGTCAATACCAATCACATTCCTCATCTGGTGATAAACCTCCAACTCAAGTGGCGACATCGGAGCATCAAAGTGAACCCGGTTGAGATAATGAAGCAGCATAATCTGGGAGTCTCGCTTGCCACGATTACCAGGCTTCGAACGTTCAGTCGGCTTGCCAACCTTGACAACGACCATGTAGCTGTATATCATCATCAACACCTCGTCCAACACAAACACATAAAAAACGGGAGATACTTACGGCACGACGTGTCCCTCAAATTCATACAACCCCGAATACACCTTGCCATAGTTTATCGCTCTCGATCCTTCGCCCACAGACTTGAACATCAACGGCTCCGGATCAAGCTTGGGGTCTACACCCAGAATATCCAACACAATCCTCGGCGTAGTCCTGTCATTCCCACTACCTATGATATTTCCATCACAGATGATGAAGATGAGCTTGCGTTTATCGTCGTAATCGAGCGCGGCGAGCGAATCGATAGTGCGTCGAAGCGAGTCTTCGCCTTCAGTATAACAAGGCACCTGACAAAGCACGAACTTGTCCTGGTTTTCTGGCGATCGTTTTGGGCCGAGTTGGAGGGCAGCCAAGACTATAAAAATTCCAATCAAGAACCATCAGCAACACCCTCCACACAGCAGAGCCAGAGAAAACGTACACTTAAGACCCATGGACCCCATCAAAATACCCGACGCAATCAACAACATATAATTCTGGGTCTGGCACCTCGGAGTCTTCCTGAAATCCGTATCGCCAATATAGAACGCGTTCCTCAAACAATTCACATGCTGCGCTCTCTGCAACGGTTCCATAGCATCCAACGCCTGAGTCAACTGCTTCGTAATATCCTGTCCCGAGCGCTGCTTAAACACATCCGAAACTTCCGGAGCCAAAAATGCGAATTGCGGCGCAGCAGAGTTGAGCTCGATCGTGTTGATGTAGTCTGTCAGGTCATACAACGAACCATCCCATACACCCCAGATCCTACAGCAAAAAGCAAACATTAGTAATTCCAACACTGAAAACAAACAAAAAAACATACTTGGCGATTTGCTGATCAGCAGCGTATCCCTTGATAACTTTCCAATCCCAAACCAACGGACCCTTCCTAAAATCCTTCATTCTCTTCAAAAACCTCTCCGTATACCAATTGTCCTGGGACAACGCCGGACTCGGACTCCCCGCAGCCTGTCCGCTCTTGTGTATCGCCAATGGTGCATCCGGGGTAAAATTCTTCGGAGTCAACGCGATAGTCCCATCATCGACCAGATCAGGACAGGCCAGCATCAACGGCGGCGGGAAATAATAGGTCATATCCTTGCCCCCAAGCACGTCAAGCGAATCAAGTCCGTTACTCCGCAGATTCGGAATATCCGAGTGGTCGCCAAACACGAAGTTCGTCACATCGTAAACGACACCTTGCACTGCAACCCAATAATCATCATGCCCCTGATGACCGGCAACTTCGTCCACCGTCCACGCCTTATCAAACCCGGGACACAACAATCGACCAAACTCGACGATGTAGAAGATAACCAGCCCGTTGAGGAGGAAGATCAGCCAAAAGATCGTAACCTTTTCTCTCCAGGCGAGTTGTACGTCAGGCCGTTTCATCCGACCGATGTATTTGAGAAGGAATGCTGGCATCCACCACGTCGTCAACCACACAATCCATAGCCACCACCTCCGCGAGCGTGTCGTAGGCACCTCCTCAACCGCATTCGGAGCCTCCTTAACCACAATCTCCTTTGAGGTCCCTGAAAGTCCAAGAGGCGGTGATCCACCAGGTGCACTCGGACTCTTCTTATCCCAATCCGACCACGCCCCACCCTCATCCGTCCCATTAAAGCTCCTATTCTGTAGATTCGGCGTTGGAAGTCCACCAGCAGCGTACCCTCCTGCACCCAAACCATCACCGGAGCGCAAAAGGTTATCTGCACTCTCCGACCCATAGTACCCACTGTGCGGCACATCCTGATGCGTATACTCTGTCCCATCATCCACAAACCCGTCCTCCTCCTCCATCATCTCCCCGGAACTCTTATGCTCCTTCTCAGCAGCCCTGACCTGATCCTCAACCATCTTCCACGCAGGATACGACAACCAAATACACCGATGTCCCAACGCATAATCCACACCCTCCTTCCATCCATTCGATCTCACACACTGCATAATCCTCTCCTCCTCCGATCCACGCATCGTAGGCACATACCGATCACAGAACGTACTGAGCTCATAGTCAACGGTATGCTCCACACTCCTCCGTGCGACGAGATCGGGTAGGAGAAGGAGACGGATTTGGTTCTTGACGCGACGTTTGTCGAAGGAATTGGGTGAGCTCGAGTCGTTTGGTCGGATGCAGGTGATTGTCCAGAGACGGGTTCGGTCGAGACTTGCAAAGATTTCGGAGAGGGTGAAGTTGAGCTGGGCCGTGACGGGATAGGTTTTGCCCGGGTCAAGGCGGGGGTGCTCATCTACGGGTGAGGGAGGTGTGCCGTTGGAAGAGAGGATGGCGGTGGGTTGGCGGAGGGGTCGGGAAGAGACTTGAGCTTGGACGACGATGTTTTCATCTTTGTTGTGTCGCTCTGTTGCTAGACTAGGGCCGGAGAGAAGTTTGGAAACGAAGGCATCACTCGAGCCACGTAGGAGGGTGACGTATGCGGAATCGAGCAAGTCAGCGTCTTTCTCGATGAAGCCTCGAATGTCGTAGGAAGCGGAGCCAGCATAGTGGTTGATACCGAACAAGAACCGGTCTTGTGCACCACCAACACTGGGACTTGCGATGTACGAAGCGTGGACACCAAACTTGGAAGCCATTTCTTGAAGGAGATCTTCGTCCTTGTGATCGCCACTCTTGCCCGACTTGTACGATGAACAAGCCTTGTTGACGAGGCCGAGCAGGCCACCGGGTTTCCTCTGAGACCTCTCGCTGAGCTGGGCACCTCGGAGGAGTTCAACGCAAGCGCCGTTGTCCATTGTCGAGATGTTGGGCAGGGTGATGCCATCACCCGCTTGTTGCCCGTTGTACCCGACATTCTCAAACGAGTGTCGGAGGATGTAGGAATGCAGAAGCTCGTCGTTGAAGTTGATGCAAAACTCCTCAAACCCATTGTGTCCGTAGGCGGAAATGAGGGGAGCAGCACCGGTGAGAGCAACCGAAGTGGTGCCAGAGGGACCTCGTGTTTGGAAGCCAGGTTGGTCTAGAAGGACGATTTGGGTAGGTGGAGGTGGATCTTTCGCACTTGGAGCGAGACGGTGGTTTGCGGTCTCGACCACGAATGCAAATAGAATTGCGTACAAGTCTCGCACGCAGTGATCACGTTGCGAGGCTGCTTGCTCCGCATTGAGGAGAACTGTATACAACTCTTTCCGGACATAGCTAGTCTTGTTGGTAAGGACCTGTGTGAGGTCCTCTGGAGAGACGCCAAGGAGACGCGCGGCTTGATCAAGGACTTGAGGATTAGCGATGTATGCAGCGACGTCTTTCGCATCTGGGTCTGCGAACTGGAGGTTGCCTAGAAGCAAGATGGCAACCAGGAGACTAAATATAGAGGTCATGTGCTTCTGCTTAAAGCCGAGGGTGCGCATTGCGGCACGGAGGTCACTCATCCCGATCGAGTCGTCGCTAAAAGGCCCAGAGGGGAGGCGATAGCAGCCCGACGACGCAAGTAGGGCATAGTCGGACGCATCTTCGAGGTTGAGGGCATCCCGTTCCTGGGGGGTCGAGCCAGCAAGCAACTGGTAAAAGACATGATATGTACGCTCCTCGTGGGAGAGGCGGTTCAGACGGGACTTGTCTAGACCGTAAGTCAACACTTTTGCTGAGGCTATGCGGCCGCGTTCGTTGAAGTGCAGCTCAAAGTACCGGCCGTGCCGGGAGGCATTGGGGTTCATGAGGGTTTTGGCATTGCCAAACGAATCGAGAACGGTACCAAGTGCCTGGATTTGCTCAGCAATTTTGGCTTCCTTCTTGGAATGGGCAGAAAGCCTGAGGATTTGATTGACAAAAAGTCGAAGACTGGACGACTTGCCCGAGCCCGTGATGCCTCTGTCATACGCCGAGTAAGCGGGCAATTTTTGCCGAGGGAACGAAAGAAAGAAAGACGGACCTTGTCACAAGAGCCTGAGACTCCTGGCGCCTGCGCATAAGCAGATAGACCTTTGCGGCCTGCTCGTAGAGATGAGGCTGGAGAGGGCGGGGAGAGTCGACCATGGGGATAGAAGTGTCCTTGTAGCAGCGTTCTTCATATTCGCGTGCGCTGACGTCGTTTACATTTGCGAGAGTTTTGTAAGGATTGACAACGACCAAGTTGGATGTACCGATACGAGTGTAGGGAAGGTCGGCACGAAAACGGGCCTGAAGGACGTGGAGGATGGCATCGTCTGAGGGATAGATTGTTGCGGATGCTGAGGAGGAGACGAGGTCTGTGAGATCACCAGAGGCGATGGCCTGAGTAGCAGTGTTGGCAGCCATGGAGGGCGTTCCCTCGCCCCGTAACGGTTGGTGTGTGTGCTGGACAGGAGAAAAGCGTAGAAACTCTTGCAAGATGCCTGACCAAACACAGAAACATCAATAATAGCCCGTTCACGTGACCACATCTATTCCACGTATTGGCTCAAATATCCAAATCTCTTCCACAAATGCTCTTCGACGTCAATGTGAGTTAATCCCAGATAGCGCACAACATATGCTAACAATTCACAGCGCAAGCTATTTGCGCGCTCAGACCGCGTCAAGGGCGTCGACTTTCACCCAACAGAGCCCTGGCTCCTTGCCGGCCTCTACAATGGCACCGTCAACATCTACAACCTCGACACTGGTGCAGTTATCAAAACTTTCGAGGTTTCCGACGTCCCTGTCCGCTGTGTCAAGTTTATCGCACGAAAAAACTGGTTCGTTGCAGGCTCGGACGATTATCAGCTACGCGTCTTCAACTACAATACCCATGAAAAAGTCGTCGCTTTCGAGGCTCACCCTGACTACATCCGATGCCTTACTGTGCACCCTACCGCACCGATCGTCCTTACAGGCAGTGACGACATGACCATCAAAGCCTGGGACTGGGATAAGCAGTGGCGCAATATCCAGGTGCGCCAGTATCCACCCCTGCATCTATCAATATCGCTAATGAGATTTACAGACATACGAGGGCCACACACACTACATCATGAATATCGCCTTCAACCCAAAAGACTCCAACACCTTTGTCTCTGCCTGCCTTGACCGTACCGTCAAAATGTGGTCCATCGGTTCCCCAATAGCCAACTTTACCATGGAGGCCCACGACAAAGGCGTCAACTATGTTGACTTTTACCCTGGCGCAGATAAACCATATCTCGTCACTACCGGTGATGACAAGACCGTCAAAGTCTGGGATTACCTCTCCAAGAGCTGCGTACAGACAATGGAAGGCCATACCAACAATGTCTCATTCGCCGTTTTCCATCCCAACCTCCCTATCATCGTCAGTGGAAGCGAAGACGGCACCGTCAAAATCTGGAACAGCGGCACCTACCGCATCGAACATACTCTTAGCTATGCCCTCGAACGCGCATGGTGCCTCGCTCTCCGGAAAGACACCAATGAAGTTGCAGTTGGTTTCGACGAAGGTGTCGTCGTTATCAAAGTACGTCTCCTTCCTTTTTTTCCCACCAACTATAATCCTAACCCTCCCTTTGCTTCCAGCTCGGCCGCGACGAACCCACATACTCTATGGACCCCTCCGGCAAACTCGTCTACACGCACAACCACGAAGTCCTCTCAGGCAACCTCCAAACCCTCACCACCGACGACGCAACCTCCACCTCAGACGGCGCCCGCATCCCTCTCACAACCAAAGAAATTGGCTCCACCGAAATCTTCGCCACGTCCCTCTTCCACTCCCCCAATGGCCGCTTCGTCACTGTCGTCGGTGACGGCGAATACATCATCTATACCGCTTTAGCTTGGAGAAACAAGTCCTTCGGTAATGGTATTTCGTTTGCTTGGGCGCCTGATAGTAACACCTATGCGGTGCTGGAGAGTAAAGTCAAGCTGAAGGTGTATAAAAATTTCAAGGAGAGGAATGGGAGTGGGATGAAAGGTGCTGGGAGCTTTGCTATGGATGGGCTACACGGCGGTCCGGTCTTGGGTGCCCGTGGGCCTGGGTATGTGATTTTCTGGGATTGGGAGACGGGAGAGATTGTTAGGCGGATTGATGTTGATGCTAAGAATGTGAGTAACACGTATATTCACCTTTGTGCCGTTTGGTGAATTGTGATGTAGGTCTATTGGTCGACAACTGGCACGCTTGTTGCGATTGTTTCTGACGACTCGTTCTACGTGCTTCGATTCGATCGAGATGCATATCAAGATAAAGTCGATGAGGGCGTTGAAATCACGGACGAGGGTGTTGAAGAGGCGTTCGAGGTCGTCGCCGAAATCAACGACAGGTATTTCCTACTATTACAGCCGCATGCATACAACCACATATACTCACATCGTTACTGCTGTAGCGTCCAAACAGGCAAATGGATCGGCGACTGCTTCATCTACACGACACCCAATCGCCTCTCCTACTTCATTGGCACCGAATCCTACACCATCAGTCCCTTTGATAGGCAAGTCTCAAAGTCCTTCGCATTGACACTTGATGATTGACGTTTCATGTCCAGTCGGCTATACCTCCTCGGCTACATCCCCGCACACAACCGTGTCTACCTCGCCGACAAGGACCTCAAGATTTACGGGTACAGTCTCTCACTCACCGTCGTCGAATACCAAACAGCCATTTTGCGGGGAGACTTGGACGCTGCAGCTGAACTACTCCCAACAATACCCAAAGACCAATTGAACAAGGTCGCGCGCTTCCTCGAGGGCAGAGGTAGGCATTGTAACGACCATCCCTCACTAAACATATCCCTTATCTCCCGAATCTTCCCATTATCCTACAGATATGAAAGAACTCGCTATCAAAGTAACAACAGATCCAGACCACAAATTTGACCTCGCACTCTCTCTAGACGACCTCGACGCCGCACACGCTATTGCACTCTCTGTGCCCGAAAACGAAGCCGAAGTCAAATGGAAGGCCCTCGGTGACCGCGCGCTAAGTGTATGGCGATTCGATTTGGCAAAGGAGAGTTTTGCGAAAGCTGGGGATTTGGGAAGTTTGTTATTGATTGTATTGAGTGTTGGAGATCGGGAAGGTGTTGAGAAAGTCGTTGAGAAAGCTAGTGCGTAACTTTTCTTTCTTTATTGACGAGTTCTTGCTGATTGATGGATGTAGTTGAGAAGGGACAAAATAACCTCGCGTTTGCTGCCCTTCTTCAACTTGGCCAACCTGAAAGATGTGTGGACTTGTTGATTAAGACAGGTCGTGCTCCGGAAGCGGCATTATTCGCACGGACGTATGCACCGAGGTTCGTTCACTCCTTCCCCTTGCCAAACCTATTACTAACAACTTTGCTTTCCTCGTCGCCTATAGCAAGGTCCCAGAAGCAGTCCAATCCTGGACAGCTGATCTTAAATCTAAGGGTCGGTCTAAGCTCGCAGCAGGGATCGCTGATCCGTCGACGAACCCGGAGTTGTTTGAGGAGGGATGGGAGGAGGCGCTACAGAGGGAGAAGGCAGCGGGTGTGAAGGAAGGTGTGTTAATTGATGTTAGTGCGTCTGGTTCTGGGGCGAAGGAAGAGGATGAAGAGGATGAGGATGAGGATGAGGAGGAAGACGATGAGGAAGAAGATGAGGAGTAAGTGAGTGGTAGATACCTCTTATGTAGTGTTGTGGTCTTTAATTTGCTTGATTGTCGGTTGGGAGTTGGGTTCTTTTGTTGTATACTCAATTGCAAAACTTTGTCTCTCCTTTCGAGTCTTCCGGGAAATCCGATACCACTGCTGCCGCGTAGGGTGCTGGCTACTCTCCAAGACCTGCCAGGACCGCTCGGTAGGTTACAACTGGTCCATCCGGAATCCACTCTCCGTGAGCAGGGTGTATACTCTAACGAGAACCGCTACACAAGGCCAACATTTCATATGCCTGGGCATCTCCAAACTGGAGTTATGATAGAGTTCGTGCACGAGAGGTCTCCTGTCTTTCCGGAAGTGAGTGCGAATACAACTGTAAGAGGCTCCAGGAGTTTGACTAATAGCGATCCGACAAAGGGTCGGATGTGTGGGAATGAGGCCGCCGTTATGGAGACTTAGTATCCGGAATAGCCTCGGAAAAGCCAGTATTGTCTTCGACCTATAGTAGAGAGCGTGGATCCGTCCGAAGGCGACGGGTCTCTAGAAAGAGAGGAAAGTGGCACACTAATTAGAGGACTGCTGGCACTAGTGGCATCTCAGTACAACGTGCCATAATCTCATCGTCAATACGGTATTGCAAACTGTGTTTTGATCTTCGATAAACATACAACTTTAGATTGATTTGCCCCAAAATTCCCCGCTGTGGAGCCGGTGCAAGCAATCCCGATGTCTATCAACGCATGGTGGACTCCTATTTGAGAACATATGACAAGGGAAATCTGTATCATCCGCTAGGCTACAAGCCTGCAGTCGACTCATCTGGAATTCATCAGTTCCTGAGTGAGATCTATACTCTAGGGAGAAGTACCGCTCAAGCGCGCCATCTCATATGCCTGACCCTCCCCAAACTGGATTTGTGACAAAGTCCGCATGTCAGAGGCGTCCAGCCTTCCCGGAAAAACGAAAGAGTCAAGGTCGCCGGATGGCTGAGGTCCTCTTGTTGAATTGATCGACTCTCGAATATTCAAGATCAGCCTGAAATGCAATGTTAGCGTGCGAAGCATATATAAGTGTCAAGGTGTCAAGCAGCTTTCGGATGATCCACCGACCTCGAGCAGATTACAGATTGTAGGCTTCTCATGTAGCTGAACAAGGCGACAGATGTTGCCATCAAGTAGGGCACGTTCCGATTTGGCGCACTCACCTTGAACTCATATAGTGCAAAGTTTCTGGTGCAAAGATCCAGAAGAGAATGTTGAAGATCGAGACACCTGTGCGCGCAAGATTACGCTTCATGTGCATAACTCCGTATTTCTAGTCGCCTCACTGATCATAACTACATGGAAGATCAGTTAGTGGCACAGTATATGTAAACAGCACTCAAAGGGTACACACCCAGATAATATATTATTCCTGGAATGCACTGTAAGCCGGGCTGCCGAGGTAAGCATACCGAGTCACCAGGTGGAAACGTACCATCGCGGTAGACAATAGTAGTAAGGTGACTCAGGCGCGTCATGGCTCCTGCACAGATTTTCTTGAGCTCCTACTTATCATTAGGGGAGATTTGAATCACGATTTCGCCAAGTGTCGACAACGGTAAGCACGAACACAACTGTCATAGACACCGGGAACTCAGTTAAGAGCGAATTCAACAATGAGGGCCAAAATACGGACCGATCTCGAAGACGAGGAACGGGACCCAGAATGGTACCATAAGCGAGTAACACGCAGACCCCTTACAGGTCGCTAAGCATCCGGGTATGAGCAGAGGAAAGCTATGTGGAGGAAAAACTGTATCGGAGTCAATACCGAGTGGGAAAGAAGGGATTAACTTCAACTGACATTTGAATGAGAAGAAAGACCAGTATACCGTCACCCCTAACATCGTCCCAGCCGTTATCTTACAAGAAAGTTAAATATGTAAACACGATGCGGCCATGATGAAAACTCACTATACACAGTAATCTCAGAAGGGCCAGGATTATTCTTGATCTATAGAGAGCATGGATCCGCAAAACAAGCGTGTCTGTATTATGGGATGAGTCGAGTCAAGACCCTATATTTTCGAATTCAAGCCTACATTCAATTGTTAAGAAAACCACAACTCCCACTATAGTAGGTCCAATCCATAGTGACTTGCAGCTTGAACGAACATTAGAGACTTGCATCAGAATTTTATCATGCGAGTTGCATACGACTAATTCTATGAGCCAACTGTCTCGGTAAACGCGGAGAGAAGGACGCACGGATACACTTAGGTCCGTTGCAAGGAGAACTGCCGATGGTGTTAGTAGATCTCATTAATGAACGCATTTTGATTCTCGTCATCAACGTACACCAAAGGTCGAAGACAAAAAGGATAGTAGGGCAGTAGCGATTCTGCAGAAAGATCAACTATCAGGTTCCTGAACCTATCATTTATCAACTCACAAAGAAAAAGAGGACTTTGCCGACTGTCCAACGGGCGGACCACACGTGTTTGATCTGGAGAGTTCTTTTGAGTTCTTCCTGAGTTATTCAAAGCCAAAAACAGGTACTCTAACCTCGTCATCCAATGTCAATAGGATATCCCAAATCATGAGGAGCTCTGCTGCGACTAGATGGAATATGATCGATGATAGACCCTAGGAATAGCATAATGGTTGCGTACCATATCCGTACTGTAACAAGTTGAGCTGTTTGCACAGCGAAGAAGTGCAACGAAGATGACGCACCCGGGTGGCATTGGATTGCGTGACGAGGCTAATGGAAAGAGCGTTTGGCATGGCGGTAAAAACTTGGTATCACTGAGCCTCTTCGAAGCACGTTATAAGACTCATGGTAAGAGCCTATTTCCATGCGGCGGGTCTTATCTAGTTTGGGCAGTGGTGCTCAATATCCTATTTCTATTCAAGAGACAGGGTATACACCCGTACGGAATCTCCACTCGCACCACTAGATTAATCCAAGGCTACCAAGGTCAAAGAAACTTCACTCTCGAGGGCCTAAGAGTGGAATAAAGTCCGCATTGTCCCAGCATTCATGAAACGATCGTTGTCACGGGGCGTTCCGCACCGCCCTAGATGGGCGGAGACTGGCTTAATATACCGCCATCAGTTTTCAGCTATTTCTTTTTGTGAATGGTTAAGAATGATGACCCTCTGAATTGTTCTTCACTGGCATGTATGGGATCCATCCGTCTCTAAGTTGATGGCCGATTTGTCAGTCCCGCCTTTCCCAACCGTTGCGGCAGGCGGGCGGCCCACCTAGTTGTCAGCTATGCCTTTGCTATGATTGGGGAGGGGCATGCTGTTGTGTTGCTGCGTGCTGATACGGTGCCGTGGTCACTGATTAACGTTTTAACTATTAACTAAGTATGTAATACGTAATTCGACGTTTACACACACAAGTATATCAGGGAAGCAGTTGGGCCTGGTGGCAGGACGCAGCACGCACAATCATACCCCGCTTAGGGCTCGGAAGGTTTGTTTGTAGGTTTGAATAATTCTACGGAGACGAGACTATTCTGGGCAGTAGTCCATCAGACTTACAGATCCAGAAGCGTCCTGATAGCATAGCGATTTCGTGAACGGAAACGATGTAACTCGGGGAACTAGTGGAATAAAATAGATATCATAACATGAAACGTCCACACCTCTACTAGCCATTTCTCCTACTATTTGCGGTTCCCAGTCTCTGCATCAGCCTTTCTAAACCCATCCAGAATCGCATGTCCCTCTGCAACGTCATCAGCATCCCAGGGCTTCAACCCATACGACGCCATGAAGTTATTGTATCCACCAAAAGACTTGTAGTACGAGTAGTTGGAACGTCCTCCACCTGAGTTTGAGTTGGAGGAAGAGCTGCTGCGGCCGCTGCTGCCCCTATTGCCTCCACCGCGGGAGTTGGAATTAGATCCACGAGCCATGATGCTGCAGCTGGGTCCCGAGACATGTACAAGTGAGTTATAGGACAGTTTGTCTTGGAGGGGGTGCGACTCACGTTACTGTGGTGAGAGTGATGATAGCGTTGGTGCATGTTGAAGGCTCTCAGCTGGTTCGAATAATAGTGGTTGGGGTGAAAGTCGCATTTTGTATTTGGGATGCTCGAGAGGATCTTATATAGCAGATTAGGGGTTGAGTCACCATCAGACCCTTAAGTTAGTGATCATTCGGGATCATCAATCCTACCTGCGTCTAAATAAGCCTGGAACTCGGAGCTTATAGCGGGTGACGTTGATTTTTAGAAGCAATCAATAGATATCGAGCAAATGATAATGAACGCAAATATCTCGGGCGGAGTGAGCCTTTCCGCCCGAGATATTTGCGAGGGGTTAGACCCACGAGAATCGAACGCGACGGCTGGTAACCGGACGGAGTTTGTCGTTTTCTCCGGCAGCCAATCAGCACTGGCGCTAAACTGTCCTTGTACAAAACCGTGTTTGTTACATGCCTGTAGCACTGGCGTCTTGCGGTGCCTCGATGATAGCGACATTTCTCTAAAAATGTGAAGAAAGGAGTTAATGAATGGGACAGGGTGCCGGGAGGTACTTTCACTTGACTGTTCGAGTCGTTCAGCACGATCTCGCGCAGGAGGGCCAAAAGCCGACTTTAGACACGCGGTTACCTTGAATCAGTCCACCGTGCGGGGCCCGAATGTCCACAACGAAATCCCGCAGAATATCAAGATTTGGAGCTCCAAAAATAGTTCCTCTAGGCATTGACTTGTTCAATTTTGGGATACTTGTTAATACATGTGGATCATGAGCCCGATACTCAATAACCAGCAGGCCGAACACACATCGGGAGACCCTGGCTCTCTCCCCTCGTCCCTTGCCGGCTTGGGCGGGAAGGATGTGGTACATAGGATATCAAAGGAGAAGCAATTGGAAATTAATGGCCCTTTCAAGGGAGGAACTAGCGTGGACTCAGGGCTGAACGGATGGGAGGTCCGGATGGTAGTTTTGCTTCCAAGAACCTCAGATGTTGGTCAGACCAGAACGTTGAGTTCTTCAGATGACCTTAATCCTGAGTCACCGTGTCTAAACCACGTAGGTAGCGACGTTGCACCCTCGTTTCCTGGCCTCCAATCCATAACTTGACATAGCTGGAGGTTCCGGTGCAGTACTCCTTGCGACTTGGACGTCATCCAATATCGAATGAGGATCTTTCTGGGTGAAAGACAAGACTGAATGAAATCTCAGAGTAGGTATCATCTCACTGACTAGTAGAGCACGGGCCCAATAAAACTTAGGACGAGAACTGTCGCTTAATCAATTCAAAACCTCTTCAAAACCCAAACTCAGTCACTCCTCGCACCACCAGCTTCCCTCACCACCCTAAGCTCTCCTGCCCACCTCCCCCATCCCTCCTTTTCTTCTCAGCAATAACCCTAAACCAAATAACCAAACCCGTACACATAAAGTGCAAACAAAAACGGGAACCCCATCCAATTACTCCCACTCTTATCAACAGTCACCTGAATCACATTCGGACCAATCATACTCGAAGCACAGTTGGATAGGCTACAAAGCCCGAAGAACTTATTGTTACAGCCTGGAGGCGAGAGTTCCGCCATCATGGTTTGGGAGAAGGCGTAATAGGGTGCTTATTTTAGGTTCACAGTTGATTCTTACTGTAAGGCTCATACTAGCAAACTGAGCAACCCAGCATACACACGTCACGTTAAAAAGTAACCACCTCCCAAATAACCCGTAGTCTGCGGCTGAACCTACCATCGTGAAAATGAGAGTCATGGCAGTGAAGCTGATGCTGTTTGCAATCAGTACAATGCTCGCGACAGCTTTGGTTCCTCCGGCCCAAGGAAGGACGCATTGACCTGACATAACTGATGCCAGACAGGAGGATCCTGGGCCACTGACGGGATCGTAACCAGGCATGATGTCCGAAAACGTTGCTATTTTCCGGCAGTCGGTCGACACTGGCGCTAAACTCCGAAACTCGACCTTTACAAAGCCGTAGTTGTTACGTACTTGTAGTCTAGTGCCTTGCATAGTAATATTTCTCCCGAAAACGTGAAGAAAGCGGATTAACGAATCATGTAACGGGAAAAGAGATGCCTGGAAGTACATTTCCCTCGAGCGCTTGAGTCATCCAGCACGATCTCGTGTAGTATGGCCAGAAGCCGACTTTGGACGTACCTTGAACCAGGCCCACGATGAATCCCACAGAATGCCGAGGTTTAGAGTTCAGGAAATAGCCCATCCGAGCATTGGTGTATTCGATTTTGGGGTACATGTCAATATACATGTGGACCCTCGGTCTGAAATCCAATATCCAGCAGCCCAAGCGCACAACTGGAGACTATAAGAGCAATAAAAACCGTCCCGGCCCGACTATCGAGGTGCTGGCGGGGGGAGATTGGCCGAGGCCGGCTAGGGTTGTGTAGCACTCCGAGTGTCAGGTGTCAGGTTCCTATCTCAACCAAATCAGACCATGAGTTATTCAGATCCCTTCGCTTCCGAATCTTTCCTTTCGTTTTGGTCCATCCCAGGTACGTTAGTATGGAAGTCGAAAGCTGCAAGAGTTGAGAGTGGAGAACGAAAGCTTATTTATTGAAGCAAAATTTCTAAAGTACACCTGGACGATGAGGGAAGAGAATATGATAGTAGGATATTGTTGCGAGCAGCGAGGGGCAAAGCATACTCAGTTCAGGTTCACATAGAACTGAGACCCAGTACTAAGCCCATTCAGGGCGGTTGTTGGCAGATGCTGACGGCCCTTGCAATAGCCGCCATCGCGTACGACTCGGAAAGGCTAGCGGAAGGCACATGGTATGTTGGCTGCCCTTCTGGGACACGGCAGCGAATGGCACATAGAGTGCGGTAATCAAACCATACCATTTGGAGTGGTAATTAATGGAGGAGGCAACGCCCGAGTATGGGCGTGGTGTTGGTAGCTGATCGTTGATGGCGGGCAATACTGTAGTACAGTAAGGGGCAATAAAAATTGCAATTTATTTCGCGTAAAGGTCGAATAACCCGTTATGATTTAGGCTTATTTCAATGATGAATAGCTTAACTTGTAAACGTACAGCAATGCGGCCGCACAACCATACTGACACCAGGGGCAATACCGTTATAGGGACCATTTC
>JAEUWS010000769.1:0-14817 GCA_018524945.1 Podaxis sp. C-F-92630
TATTAGCTAGTCTAGTGCAATAAAACTTGATTTAAAAAAAAAAAAAAAAAAAAAAGAAGAAGTTCACAACTTCCTTGGTGAATCCCATTTTCTCAAGGATGATTAGTAATATATCGTGGTTGAGAGATGGGAAGTACTGAGCGACATCAAATGCAATGACACTTGTGACTAGGCCCTTGGCCCACCCAGATCAGATGTAGTGTGTGAGAAAGAGGCCCACATCTTCCATGGATTGATGTGAGACCCCTCTGAATTGATTGTCATGGAGAAGACAATGCTTGATGGCATCATATTCCATGTGCTTGGCCATCATTTTCTTGATAAGTTTTCCCATCATGTTGAGAAGCACAATGGGTCAAAACACTTTTGGAGCTGAGTAGTCTGGCTTATTTGGCTTAGGGATAATGACCAAAGTTGACTCCTTAAAGTAACTTGGCCAGTGCCTGACTTGGAGGCATGCATTAGTGAGCCTAAGGAGAGTATCTCCTGCTGAATGAGACAAGAGGATTTGCTTAAGGTGTCTCCAGGACATGTGATCAGGTCCTGGAGTGGAGATATTGGAGCACCCTAGTAGGGCATCCCAGAGTTCCTTCCTTGAGAAGGCATGCCATTCCCTGACTTCCTCTTGTGGGATTCAGTCTAGGGTTTCAGCTCTCATGTCATGGCCTTGGGCCTTGTTATACATAGAGTTGAGCATGTCAAACAATTGGTTTGTTGTGGCACATGGTCAGCCATTGTGGACAATGGCCTCAACTGCTGGGAGTTTCCATTGCTTGACCCATGACATAAGGTCCCATGGATGTTTGTTGGTGTGTGAGATTTCTTCAACTAGTTTGTTGTAGAAATCCCACTTCGCCTTTCTTGTGATTCAGCAGAATATGAGATGATCCTCATCAGATCCCATTTGACGGAATCTGTCCAAGGCCTTCTTGCATGTGTCATTTCACCATGGCTTGGAGTACACCATGATGTGAGACATTTTTGCACATGCATTATAGCTTTGTTGCATGATTTGATTGATCTGATGAGCCATATGCTCAATCTGATCAGGAGTTTCAAGGGGTAGATCTGTCAGATCCATGAACCCCTCACAGATATGGAGGATGAACATATTTTCTTCTTCTGAGTCATGTTTGAGGGTCAACTTGTGAACTCCTCAGGTGAATGGATCAGTGCACACCCATGTGAAGGTGGAGGGGCACTCCATCATCAAGAGAGGAGGCATACTAGGATCTCTAGTACAAAGAGATGGAGGCACAGAAACATTTCAAGACTGAAGCTCATATGACCTCCATAGTAAGCCTGCTGGTTTTCTGTAAAACTTTACTAACTCTGTTGAGTTCTTCAGGAGGGACTTCCCTCTCTAACACTATGCAAGCAGTAGCTAAAACAGGTAGGCATTTTGCCACCTCTCTAGAATTGTTTGGTAGGAGCTGTTTCCTACCAAACACTTTCCATGTTAAATGATATTCTGACTATTGTCTGCATGTCCACTTCTCATAATCCTTCAAGCAGGGCTATCTAACAAGCTATCTGCCCCTCAGAGTAAGTGGCCTACTTTTCTGACTTCTGAGATTTTCTGCTAACCATTTTCTATTGCTAGCTTCCAAGCCTAGAAAGCCACATTGAAGGCTACAAGTATCAAGATAGGGGAGCCTATTTGCAAGGAGTACATCATCAGGGGACATGTATGTCTTCCCTAAATCTCCTAAACCCACACTGTTATCTTGTCCTAAGAAGAAACAGACTCATAACAGTTCATCCTCATGTCCTACTAAGGTCATAAAGACCTCTTCCACTCAAGACACTTCTTCATGTTCCTGTGAGAAAAGCTCTTCCAAAAACAAAGAGAAGGGCAAGAAGACTGTCAAACCCAGTAAGTTCTTTAGTTAACTTCTTGGTTCTAACTCTTGCTGACACTTTTGGACCTTATTCTAGTGCTGTGTACCAATGAGGACTTAGTATGTGAGCACAGTGTTGTTTTGTCTTACTACTGGCTTCACTCAGCTAGTAAGTTCTTTCTTTACTAGAATTTTTATTAACTATTTCTCTAACTTGATTTTGGCTAGGGGCCTATGTGAGATGAGAATCCCAAGTATCCCAACTGTATCTGCAGTTGGATACCTTGTACTCACAAGCCCATTTCCCATGGTGACAAGGATGAAGACAAAGCTCCAGCTAGTGACATCTCACATTCTCTGGAGGCATCTCTCAAGAGGATGCCCTATCAGATCTGCCAAACTAAGAACCAGCTGCATCATAGCTATATGAATCCTCCAGTCTTCATTCAAAATCTCATGGAAATGTTGCATGTGGCCACTATCTCAAGTAATCATTGTAAGCTTTCACTTATTATTTCATTATATTGTCTTCTGGCTTTCTGACTTCTAGATCTTCATAATTAACTCTGTAGCTTGAGTATCATGTAGACACAAGTCCAAGCACTCAAGCCACAGCACTAGGTAGCTGTATCCAGCTACTAGGTGCTACTCAGAGAGTTCACCTTGGACCTGGTCATGGCCAAGAAGTATCATGTCTACAACCCAAACTACTGGGTCAAAGCTAGGCTCATGGAGAGTCAAGAGCAGGCTCAGGAAATTTTCCAGCTGGCTCACAACTGTCTTGATCATCTGAATATTGACATGCCTGCCCCTGAATCAGCTGCTCACTTGTACAAAGCTCAAGGCAGACTTGAGACTTATATGTCCACTGCTTTGAGAGTCTGACCTGTGGTCTGGCCTGAACTTCCTCTGGCCCCTTCCTAGTTAGATTGTCTTCAAATTGCATGTGAGTACCTTGGTATATCTGCTACAAATATCATGGACAACAAGAATGCTGAGACACCTGAGGAAACCAAGGAAGAGTCAGGTGACAGAAAATAGGATTTGATAAAGTGAATAATCAATTCACTATAGCAGGAAACAACAGAGTTGCATTAAATGATTAAATGGGAACTGTGCAAGAAGGTAGATGACACTTGTAGGTATCACAGCACCTACTTCCCCTGTGATGATGACCTGTGAATTATTCTTCTATGTTCTATCTTTGGACTTACTTAGCTTCTACCTTTATGTCAAACTTAATCACTTCCTTTTATATACCTTTCTATTTGATCTTACCTATGTTTGCTTGGACTGTTGTAATTGCACTCTTGTTACTCATATGTAAGGACTGATCTATTGCCTTAATAGTCACCTGGACTTGTATAATTAGCTTGCAACTCATCTGTAGTAGAGACAAGAATAATCTTAGCTCCCACTTGTACCTTTCTATTGGATTTGCTCTGAGTAAACTAAAATGTGTACAGGTGTTACTTCTCTTCTCCTTGTCCTACTAGTCAAGTCTCTCTCCTGCTGGTATCTTTGATATGTCTGTCTTGTGGAGTGTACAATAATATTGAGTTTGCTGCTCAAGTACAATATAGGACTGCAATCCAAGTTTAAACAGAGCAGGCACATCTGATCAGGTAGATCACCTGCTCAGCTTTCACTGCTAGGACAGTCACTGGCTTTCGGCACTACTTTGACAAAGAGGGACCTAGTAGCACAGCATAGTTGCCTCTGGGAAATATGCTGAACTTGCAGCTGATATGCACTACATCATTTCATACAGTCAAAGCCATCCCAGCATTAGCAAAAGTTGTCAGTCTTAGAGCAACTTATAGCAAATTTGACTTAAACATGATTTATAGTTGTTCTTTCCAAGTTGCCCTATCAAGGCCTTTAAGAATGTATAAGTTACAAAAAGCCTTGTTAAGTCACAGAAAATTCCCTATTAAGTAAAATATAAGGCATCTTTAAGAGTTGGTTATAACTTATATGACTTATAGAAATTTACCTTATATTTGCCTAATGGACCCATATGAGGCAATATAAGTTGTGGTAAGATGGTGAAACATTTTCCCAATGCAAGACAGCTCCCCTCATTATGAGAAGCCTCTGGACATTTGGCCTGGTGTGGGCTCTTGTTTGTTGAGACATTCACTCTTGTTGGCACTAAGCAATTTGAGACATCCCAGTGACTGACATGACCTCCTGGTGGGACTCTAAACATGTTGTCACAAGGCATACCTCTCCAGGCACCCAAGCCTACCTGTCAAGTGGTGTGTGCTTGTCACTATGATTGGGCTACACTAACACCTCTGTTTGTGTCTGCATGATATGTCAAACAAGCCATTAGCAAGATAATGCATTCATTGATTGCATGGTAGGCACTCACAAGGATGTTTGAAGGTGTCTAATCATAACCAAGCCATCCTTTCCAATGCCAGTGACCCTGTGATTTGCAGAAAACCCATCTTAGAGAAGAAATGTTGCACTGTCTGTGCAAGAGCATGCTGTCCTTCAGTGTATAAGCCTTTCATTAAATATTGCAGCATTGAAGCACAATCAGCACCAGGCTTGCACATATCAACTGCTCTTAAGCAAGCCAATACCTTTACTTGAGCCCCAGATAGACACATAACCAGAGAAAGACCATCATTAAGTCTTCAAAGAAAAATCAACTCATGAAGCTGAAAGGTTGTATTAGATCTCCTAAGGCTATTGCAACCTCCTGTGCAAGCCTCATTGTTACTCATAATCAAGGTACGGGACACTGGGTTTGTCAATTTCGCTGCCTCCCTGATCCACCTTTGATTCGATCAGGGGAATGTATCATACAACGTTCCCACAGACATCCTGGATTCCACCGAGGATAGACAGAAAAAGTGGCAGAGAAGAAATAGCACTGAGGACGAATATAGCGCATAGCAGCTACTCGTATGAAAGCACGAGGGAAGAAATGTAGCCGCAATCACGACATAGCAAAACGAAGTGGTGGAGGGTGCAAGATTGCGGGCCTTGGCTTTCTGCACAGATGTATAAATAAAATAACAAATCACATTGAGACATCCAAATTTTAATTGTTCATCTCGCGATTTTCACTGTGTACAGATTTGCCGTCCGTTCAAGCGATTCCAATCCTACGTAGTAGTGACATTTCGTTGACTTCAGTGTTGAAGTCTTACGCCGTTGTATGAAATCCCTAAGTCTTATCAGAGGAAATTTGGCACGCCCTATTTCTCTTTAGAGTCTGTTGAGGCGTCGGAAAGTCGGCGGGCACTCACGTTCGCAACGAGCTATTGTTCAAGCCGCTTTTTCTTTAAGTTCCGCAACCACCGTAGCAAAAGTGGGCACGGGGGTGGTGCCTTTCGGGAAAGAGACCTCGACTTGGGTTGCTCCTTTGGGTCCTACGACTTTCGCCTTATACACCCCAGCAGAGTCAAGCATGGACTCAATGTGGTATGCACCTCCGGTCGTGGACTTTCCGTCGCCGTGCCAACGATTCCAAACCTTCGTAGGATCCCATAGTCCTGACGTTAATTTACTGACATCAATGTGGTCCAGATAGTCCTTGACGGAGGCAGCTTTTTTCTATATGTAGTTGGTTACATGAGTGTCTGAGAGACGAGCAATGCTGCGACCAACCGGCATTGTATAATGGAAGGTTCTGGCACGAGTTCCACAAGGCCGTTGGTGTAATTTATACAGGAGTGTCACAAGATGCAGGCAGTAATATCACCGACTATTACAATCTAAGCCATTCCCTCGAACAATCCATTTACAACTCATGACCAGTCATGGGGTACGACAAAGAATGCAATGAACACAGAAATAGGCGGAGGCATGTGCTACCCCAGATTTCGGTCCTTCTGAAATTCGCACGTGGCTTGTCACGCTCACCTTCCTGTTTAGTGCTCAGCGCTCCGCAAGGAACTCTTATCCAAACTTTGCGGGTCTGAAGTGCGTGGCCGGTTTTTTACCAGTTACTTGCAGCAGCCCTTTCTCTTACAGGTCGACGTGGCTGCTCGCAGCAAAAGGGAGAGCTCGTACCCGGCATTCGTTCGCATTAATTATCGGTATCTCGTACCCATCCTTCTGCAGTAGAGCATCCAGATTCACCTACTGCTGTAGTCATGTCAAACTCGGAATATTCCCCTGGTTCTGTTATCCGCCTCAAGTCCGTGCAGAATAACGTTCCAATAGAGGCCACCGTCCTGCATGCATACATACCATTCACAATGTCCCCCGTGCTCAGAGTCTCCCTTACTCCAGACTGCCTAGCAGCACTCTTGGGCACAGACGCGCCAGCGGAGATGATTTTGAAGTTGTACGACAGGAGGTATCTCATCAATGTGCGCGAGGAGTACGGCGACACAAATCCCACCGAATATACATCGTACAAACAAGCCGCGTACATGGAATACCTCCTTGCTCTTCAAAATGGAAAAAAAGAACCTATCGATTTTGAGGATATGGAAACGATGATGGAGGCTGATCTATCAGATGGGGAGTTCGAGGGTTACATGGCTCACTGGGCGAAAAAGTTGTACGAAACCGAACTGCAGACATACGAGGACCTGCACCCCCTGCAGGAGAAACGCATACCTCGTCTGTACTCCGCCGTCCTCTACACACATCCTCACAGTATTCCTGATCCAGTGCCGGGACTGTTGCTCGAATACATTCCTTCCCTCTCCCTTCGCCAATTCATCCAGTACGACCCGCCCTGGTCCCCATCGCTCGTTCGCAGGGTGTGCAACGATGCTGTGAAGCTCGTTGACGAAGTGAGTGACCATGAGGTGCTCAATGAAGATGTCCGAGTGGATAATGTGCTCGTTCGACTGTCAGCTTTATCCAATGTCGAGGACATGTCACCTGCCTGTGTGCTTATCGACCTCTCACATTGTCGCAAGCGGCGGTCCGACGAGAGCGAAGAGGAGTGGGTGCGAGCGAAGTGGTCGCAGGATGAGGAGGGTGCGGTTGGCTATGCTGCTCAGCGGGAGGTCCGGGATAGATATCTTGCAGAACAGGGAGAAATATGGAACTATAAGCCTTCCTTGAGGTATTATCGACCAATGGAGGAAGAACCGCAAAACAAGTCGGAGTCCCAACTTTGCGAAGCGGATGGAGATCCCACCGGTAATCCTGTGTAATAATGGAGTACGTCCAAATATGAAAGGAACCGTTGGATGAACTTGAAGAGTATCCTCCCTATATCCTGTGGCGTTGAGTACCGCCAAGAGGCAAAGCGCCGGTGACGTGTCGGAGCGAGATAGTTGACGAGAAAGCCAGAATTCAGATGGAGGAATCAGCTGGGCCGGGGTAGGGCCTGGGGAGGCGAGTAAGCCAGCTTTGATCCTATACGTAGCCAGATTCAAAAACCATAATCTGTACCAGTAATACCAAGTAAACTGTATATCCATAGCGATGTGCCGACAATGAGAATACGGTTAAAAACGGTGGGTATGACGTATTGCTTAATGATCATTCACCACCTTCCAAGGCCCCGACAATACCAAAGGCAGCACCCGCCGCTACTCCACCAACCAGGAGTGTACCGTTTGCACCCCAGATGTATCCTTTGGAATCGACTCCAGACCCGGTCGCACGTGCTTTGACTGCTCCAAAAACAAGCACAACCAACCCGGTCACCAAACAGGAGTAGAGCAGAGCAACCCGTGCTTCGGGGATGAAGAAGTAGGGTGTGAAATGAATCAAACCACCAATGAGATAACCCATGCCAATTGTAAACGCAGGCACATAAAGGCGATATGAAGGCAGCTCCTCTGCTGTCTTTATTAATCTCCAGAATAGCATGTTGAATGGAGCTCGACATACCCATCCCTGGCCGAACCGAAATGCTGTAAGGTCAACATCTTTATGGCTCAAGTTGGCAGCATCACCTTCCGGAGCCGAGGAGGAATCATCGCCAGTTTCATCTTCGACCTTGCTCAGGCTCTGGGCAACTGCTCTGCAGGCATTTCCATCGACACCAACGGGACCGAGAATTTCTGCGATTTCTCGCTCTGTACCTCTGGATCACGTACGCCGAAGGCATGATGTAGTTTGATTGCGTTGGTAACGATAGTGATCCCGTTCCCCCTGCGAGAGGCCAAGAAATCCATAGAAATGGCACCGGCTATAAGTCCAGCAATGTCCCTGAGCACAACGAGCCGCGACTCTCCGAGCGAGGAGAGGCCAGCAGTAAGGGCGAAGGGCACAGCTTAAGCCATCCGAGAGGCCAATAATGATAAACCATAGGTAGATTAATCCACTCGGGATGCATAAGAAATAGAACAAACACTGGTGTCCAACAATACTATCTCAGATTATTTGTCTGATAGTGGGTTATGAGCGTCCGATGTATCTGATATTCCCTGATCAGAAATCCTACATTTTAGTCACTGGTGTATAACCTTTTGGTTATTCTTCCTCCTGGTCATATCAAGTGTCACAACAAGCTTAAACGCGACAACAGCAACCGATACCTTTGTGAGTAAATATACACATATACGAATACAAGAACTCAGGCATACCTCCGATAAAGGGATGGACATGAGCGAGGCCATCAAGGCCGTTCAACACGACCTTGACAGACTCTCCAAATCCAGATATCACATTACCAAGTGACTTTCTGTCAAATGGGGTAATACCAGCTGCGGACACACTGAGAATAGGATGGTTCACATCGAAGAAGTTGTCCAAGAATAACGCCAATCAGTCATGCCCCCATGGTAGAGGAAACGTCGAGACGAGGTGTGGAAGCCATGTCAATTGATTCAATAAAGAAAACCCGGATGTTCAGGCCTTTTTCAACAGTTTCTGACAATACGCCGCACTTTGTATCCATCAGATCCAAATAAAAGTGACGCTATCAGAATTCTTAGAAGTGTTACTCCCACGACCAATAGCGGTCATACAGTCATGCGGCCTTCCTGGTTGCATCTTATGGTACCATTGAGATCGGGGAGCAACTAGAACTGGGTATCATTGCATTAGAGCAGATATATGGAACCGAAGGACCTGGCATGTGAATATCGCGTGCATAATACACGTCAAGAAAGACATTTTAGTGGGGTGTTACGATAAAACCACTAACTTCAAGAAGAACGACTCTTTCCATTACTTTAAGTGCTAATCACGGAGAAACGAGCGTAGACGATCGCCATTCTTGAGAGTTTCTGGATATTTGTAGAAGAGCGCAACAATCTTGTTACACCGTGCGATGTATTGAGCGGTCGAGGGGTGATGATTCGACCGGAGGAACTACAATTGTAGTTGTAATGAAGGACGATCAAAAGCACCCGAGACCTTACCTGAACGTTCCGTTTTACAGCGTACAGAAACAGAAGACATAAGTCCACGCCACTTTTCACTCGTTCGTCTGGAGTCTCCATAAAAAGATGGTAATCGATGTTGTACAAGAAGACTAGAAACGTGTCAGTTCTTGGAGTCACGAGGTTGTTCTGTCACCGATCTGTAAAGAAACGGAGCGGCCAAAGATGTGCTATTTCCGCAGTGATAGAGTTGGTACCCTCAAAAAGTGGATGTCCGTGGGCAACTTGGATATCTATAATATCGCACCAGTAATTGGGCTCATTTGTAACGTGGAAATTTGCGAGAGATTCCATCAAAAGCTTGAGCAGCTCACGGTCCATCAGCTAGCATTTATGGGAGAGTCATGTTGAGGTTACGGCAATGTAGTGGCGGGGCCAACTTACATTTTTGGTCGGTAGGTTATTCCTCGAGATTTCGCCGTAACTTATGAGGTGAACGTAGACTTGAAGCCACTCATTCTTGATGCCCCAAGAGGCGGGGGCAAAGATATGCATGGAATCCTGCAGCAGGTTCAGTAATATGGAGTTTTAAGCGAAACTGAACTCAAATAACCTTGATTAAATTGTGTGTCACCAAGATCTTTAATAATCCAACGCTGAAGTCGATCCACCACTTAAGCTCCCCGGCATGGCGTGACCACGCATTCAAGCCCTTGGAAACATCAAGATGGGAACATAAATCTTTGGTGCGAGCTTGGCACACATGGAAACAAGGCATGATTACCTGCTATCTCTGTGAGGTCGTTTGAAGATGATCGATAAACATGCAACGAACCAGTTTGACAAGCTGACCTTCCGTAGCAAAGGTGCGGCCGTGTAATGTGTTGCTTGAATTCCCTTGGTGTTGGTGTTCACCCACCATCTCCCTAGTCTCTGCTCTCGATACCAGAAGCAGGAGCTTACGGAAATACTCAAACGACGCAGACTTAAAGTGCCTATCTCGATAGAGACTTATGTTACGAGCGGATAATTGATGTAACGGGGTGAATGCATCTGCGAACAACATTAGATTGCTGACAAGGGGCAGAACCAGTAACTTACGAAGCATATGGAAATCGGGGTACTTCTCCAGATCCGCGTAGGTATCTACCAGGGAGGAGGCAAGTTGATAAAGAGAACGAGCAACTTCAACTAGTTTTTGCATTTGTTCGGACTTCCGACATGGGATGCGTCTCGTCCTTGCCTTCATTTGTTCGTATTCCGACGCAGTGGATTTCACAACCACTGCAAGCCATGTTGAATACGCTTGAATGTTTCCGCCTTGTGTGATTACCAAACGTCCAATAGCTTTGAGGCCATCAATGATCAGATGATGGATCGACACATCGCCGACCGGCTCAAATGTAACCATGTTACTGCGAAGCCGGGTGATCAACTTGCTCGCGAGTTCCGGTTGCATACCGATGGCCAAAGTGGTCGAATAAAAAGAATGATATACCGAAGCCCGTTCGTCGGGTGCCTCGATGCCAGGGTGACGGATTTTGAGAGCCAAGGAAGGTGTTAAAAGAGAACCAAGTATGGTGATCTCCGGGCGACTAGAGGTCCCTGTATCGTGTAGTCTCCTCACGATGGAAAGTACGCGCGTAAAAACCGTATCCGGATCAGGCTTGATCTGGGTTGAGATACCCTTGTAGTTCGAGACGCGCACAGGAGGGAATTGAGAATCCTCCTGAAACAGGCAAGCATAACGACGAGCACGGAAGATTTCGAGGAAGGCAGTTAAGACTGGGAGCGACCCGACAATGGACCATCCGAAATCATCAAGGAGGTATTCGCACCGCGAAAGTATGACAGCGGTATATTCGTCCTTTTCCTTTACGCGAGTTGTAGGCCCACTCCCCAGGGTCGGCATAATCGGGCTCTGCCGGATGATTTGAGCAACAAATGTCCAAGAAGGTCCAATGCAGGGGTGGGCAGTTGCTATCCCGAGCAGTGAGAACTGCGAAAAGATGTGCAGACCAAAGATCATTTCCCACAGCTTTTCATTTGCCCGAGGGGATGTTTTGAATTCCGGTGGAAGACAGAGGCGCAACTCGTCCCAGAAAGACTCTGTTCTTCTTTCAGCACCATTGGGCCGATTCAGAGTAGTAAAGAGGTGGATCAAGCAAATCTAGGTTTGAACTACAGAGCCTTGTAAGCTCGTGTCATCCATATCCTCATGAATTGACTGGTACGGTTTCCGAAATCCATGATCAACCAGGTAGCTGACGAGAAACCTTGTCGCTACACCAAAAGAATCCCTTTTGAAGCCGTTTCGGGCACACGTAGAGGGGAGACCACCGGCACGAATGATGACCTCGACACAGAACCAGCAGAGATATAGAAAGTCGGGGCGAACAACGAGTAGATCTTCCGCATCCAGGCCCTTCAATACGCCAAGAACGGAGTCCTCAATACAACCAGATAGGGCCCCTCGATCTACACCTTCAGACTCGAGAACAAACCACGAAGTCATCTTGCAAGCCAACCTTGCAGTCCTTTTCCAACCCCTGAGTATCGCCTCATAGTCACGAGTTGGTTTCCCAGTCACCAAGGCGAACAGACCATCGAAAACCTGCCTCAACGAGCTCAAGAAATCCGTGAAATCCATCCGAATACTGAAGTAAACCTGAGTGGTATGTTTCTTCCTCTTTGGAAATCTGGGGATATCTCCAGAAGCCACCTTCAGTAAATCGGCGAGATAACCTTTTCCAAGATAGGTCTTAGGACCGAATGTGATTACATCTGGTTTGAGGGGCCGATAATCACGGTGGTTGAATTTGGCGATAGGAATATCAGTCCTATTCGTGAGGAGACGCGCACTGTGATTAGGCTCCCCTTGGGTGAAGACCCGGACCGTCTGCTTGCTTGCCTGCTTTTGCGGCGACTGATGGCGCCGACTCTTGGAGACGCGCGACCCAAGTTCATTAAGCCGACCGGATGGAGTGAGTTGACCTTCCGAATTAGCGGAGTGACGAGTTGGTAGCCCGGAAGTCTGCCCAACATCGCACGTTTGTGCCACGTCAATGGCAAGTCCTTCACAGCCATCTCTTGCTCGGTCCCGTATGCCCGAGCACGAAAGTCCAGCTAAATCAATCACAGTCAGCCTACATACATCGCAACCATCGAGCTGTTACCTCACGTTTCCCTACGCGACAAATTTCTCTTGTCTGATTGCTGCCAGGTTCCAGCTGCAGCGGTGAATGAGTTCTCAGGATACCCGTTCCAGTTTCCTTGGTAGCGGCCAGAGCAAGGTAGGGCCTGATGTTGCCTGACAGTACATACGGATTATTACTCGTTTGTAAGCGAGATTTGGAACTCGGGATGGAAAATAGCGGGCCAAGAATGTGATTGTTGGTTGGTGGCGGGTGGACGCTCTTGTGCTGTTCCGAACGGCGGAAGACTGCAGCTGAGAGGGTACTCGGTGAGGTAAGGATTCATTAGCAAGCGATTTATATACCTGATGCGACATTCGGGATTCGTTGGTTTCGGGGTGCAACGATAGAGGACGATCCAAATAGAGCCCGCGGCTTGGCCTTGGTTTTCATGTGCTTGATGGGTTCGGATGGAGGCGGTGTGGGTAGCTATGCAAGCCAGCCTCAACTCCAAGGTATCAATTCAATAGCTGAGGATTTACCTTGGCGAACTGGAGTGGGTAAGCGCACATCCCCGGGCCGTTGTCCCGGGGGTTTCCATTCGGAACATTATCACTGGGGGGACCAGGAACCTGGGATGATCATTAGCACCCTTCTATCGAGAAGGGGGATCAGGATAAAGCCATACTTTAGACCGTACGTTCCATTTCTTTGGTTGGGATCTCTTGCGTTTCTCGCGTGGTCGTCCACCTTGATCGTCGTCCATTGGCAACTTACGTTTACCTCTCTGGGTTCCGCTGCCATTCTGGGCGGCGGGCGGAAAGCGTGAAAAGGTAGTGACGAACGATCTAAGAGGAGTCATGCCGTCTTGTGCCGTAACGGACTCTTGTGGTGTTGGAAGAGACGTCGTTGATAGTGGGTTGAGACGCTGCGAAATTGTGAGTAGGATAGGAACTAATAACGGAAAGAACCTACCGCCTTCACAACACGAGGTGTCTGCGGAGATGGTTTTGCAGCCCTGGAAATACTATCCCGACAATCGTTTCTATGAGACACAAGAGGTTGTTGTTTTCGCTTCGCCATAATGTGTCAAGGTCAGACCAAGGGCCCAAATCTGAGGCCCGTCACCCAGGAAACCAAGAACTTAAACGAGGCGCGGGCGGTCACATCATGTGTTCGTGACTCCAAGCCTGAGGAAGAGAAAATGACAAAGGCCTACTTACCATACCAAAAGAAATCGAATGCAGTAACAAGCCGTGTGTGCGTGCCCAGTTTGCAAAAACGCCCACATTTTTGAACATTGGAACTCCCTTTCCTTCCTCTCTCATCAAACAAAGTGCGATCCTCGCCATACAAAATGATCGGTGACCGTAAGCCCTAGGAATATGTCATTGTCAAGAAAAGCTGCTCGAGGAACGAGACACCTACGTGACCTGCACACCATTTCCCTCCTCACGCTCGTCGCTCGCACTTTGCGGCCCGGATAATCATCGCCTACCCAGCATTCGATCTGGCTCTCACCTTCCGCCAACCAATCCCTCCTTCCTTGAGGTAATGTGCCAATATCTCCATGACCAACGACGGTTGGGATACGGACTCTGCCCAGCGGGAGAGTGCTATCATAGTCATGCACAGCAGTGGCACCACCTTCGACTTCCTGTTCGATATGGGCAGTAGGCGGATGATGGACAGTCCAACCTGGCCATGGAATACTGAGGGAGGCAAGGGATGAATAAGATCATTGGCCGAGACGCAGATAGGGAGCAATCTTCTCAAATTTGCTATCGGTAGGGCGAGTGGACATGAAGCCTGCAGGAACTTCAAGATGAGGACCGATAGATTTGCGGAAGCGTCTGGTTTGGAACATTCATCATCATGGTATACCATTTCGCAGAGCGAGGCCGCCAAAGGCTAGGAGAACCCCCGGATTTGTCGCCTTGAGTGAGGACGAACTCACTAGTAGCGATGTTCTAGGCTTGGCATGTTATGAATTGGAAATACGAAACTAGGACGTCGGCGAGAAGTTTGTGACCTTTAGGATTGGTGCTCGGAGGATGGGATCTGCACAGTACTTGTTGATTTTTTTTTTTTGGATCCTGGATGTTGAAGAGGGATAACCTCCGTTAGAGGTTCAGAACGAGCGAGCGCAGTCGAATCCAACGACTGCTGGGCTCCGTAACCGAAATACGAGAAACAGAAGCACGAAGCAGAAGAGGCGAATCAAGGGCTCGGTCGAAACGAAGTCACGAATCGTCGAATCACTAATGAAGAAAGTAGAAGAAATGTCGTTAAGCTAGTTTTCGGACGGCGAGATAGGTTCGAATACGGGGGGTACGATTCACTAGTCTTAGTACATGATGCTCTTTTCTTTATATACGAGTAGAACTGTATATTGGAACTGAGATCTCGAAGCAGTGAACCATAAGAAAGAGAAAACGGAAGGTAACTAAGCTAAAGCAAGTCAAAACTTGTAAACGAACAATAAGGCGGTGGAGCTAGGACGAGTCATGTAAGAAAATTTGGGGAAACAGGTAGTTTACAATATCAAACAGCAAGGAGGAGAAGGAGAGCGAAACGGAGAAG
>JAEUWS010000768.1:0-14813 GCA_018524945.1 Podaxis sp. C-F-92630
TTCTCCTCCTTGATGTGTTCAATGTGGGCAGCGTGTTCGGTTTCCGTGTTGTAGACCCATGCGATACAGGTGGCAACTGTCAAACAAAAGGTGTCCGGTTATGATATGAAACAGAGCAGAATAAGCGGGGCGAACTCACTGGCAGGAACACACACATAGAAACTACGTTTCGAAGTGGATAGGAGTGAGTTACCCGGACGGATTCGCACAACAGGAGCGGTGGTGCACGAACCTGATCTTTCGCCAGAGGTCAGAAGTCTCTACATATTTTTTATAAATTTATTGAGTGAGGTGGAAGACGATTTAACACGACAGAGTCACTCACGAGCAGCATGATGTTCAAGAGCCTTCTCTTCAGCAAGGTAGGCCTTGAGTCCGGGGATTTCGGACTCTGTAACGGCTTGGGAAAAGCCACGAGAGCGGCGAGGCGCGGTACGGACAGCGGCACGAAGGGCGGTGCGTGCAAGGACGGACATATCGAATCTGTTAAAAGGAACGGAGGGGAGAAGGCGGATTTTTGTTGCAGTTAGGGTTATTTCGGAGTGAGCAAACTCGGCATTGCTTGTTCGTGTTTATTCCAGAAGCTGTTGCCGGATATGGAACATGGAGAGGACGCGTCACCTTTTCGTGAAGCAGAGCTCGTAATTGACTTATTTCACTTTACTCTCTCTACTCCCTCCTCGACGATGGTTCGGCAACAATCGTCTGCTGCTGGTGTTCTTGCTCTACTACAGGAACCGGATATCGTCTTCAAACGTCATGCTCTCAAAGCCTTGAACCCACTCGTACCGCAATTCTGGGCGGAGATATCTGAGCATATTGCATTAATGTCAGGATTCTGATCCAGTCGTTTACCGCCCTTCATGTTTTGACTGTTTGGTGTCTAGTGAGTCGCTGTATGAAAGCGACGAGCTCCCCAAGGATGCACGGGATCAGGCAGCGCTGTTGGCGAGCAAAGTGTACTATTACCTCGGCGAATACGATGACGCACTTTCGTTCGCGCTTGGAGCTGGAAATGCGTTCAATGAAGAGTCGCGCACGCCGGCATCTGCAGAGTATGTTGAAACCATTGTGTGTACGTATGATATCTTTTCTATAATGCGTCAACATCTTAATTAATTTGCGCGAATCGTTAGCCAAGGCAATCGACCGTTACATTGAACTTCGGGCTGAAGAACAATCTGGAACAAGTAAAGAAAAGATCGACCCACGACTTCAAGCAATTATTGAGGGTATCTTTGAACGATGTATTTCAGAAGGTGAATACAAGCAGGTGCGTATTTGGGTCGATCAATATGACATTGGGGATAACTTCTCATATGGATACTTTTAAACTTAGGCCATCGGTATCGCGCTCGAATCCCGCAGACTAGACATCATCTCTACAATTTATCAACAGACGAACGATGTATCTCTCCTCGCATACGCTATGGAAGCTGCTCTCGACACCGGATTCTCTCTGTCATACCGCGACCATGTCCTTCAATTCCTATTCCCTTTGTTCCCTCAGTTGACGACCGAAGAAGGCTCAGCACATGTTCACGCGTTGACGAGACTACTTGTTGCTCTTAATGACGTGTCGTTGACTGTTCCCCTCTTGTCCTCGTTGGTTGCGAAAGATAAGCTTTTGGCATATCAGCTGGCGTTTGACTTGGTGGAAGGTGGTTCCCAGGATTACTTGGAAAATATTCGCAACGAGCTGCCCGAAGGTGATTTGGTACGTTTTCACATTTATCGACTATTCAGGCTCTTCCATTTATCATGTTTGCCTACCTCTTTAGAAAACGAAGGAAATCTACGACAAACTCCGTGCCATTTTGACCGGGAAGGAATCTGTGAAGCTGTACCTTGAATTCCTCAAGCGAAACAACCAGACAGACCTTTTGATCCTCAAAAATTCCAAGGTAGGATTAGAGTTTTCACAATCGTCAACTGCCAACGCTGACATTTGGAACCTTAGGACGCTCTGGATCCCCGTTCTTCCGTATACCACGTCGCCCTGACACTCCAGAACGCCTTCATGCATGCCGGAACAACATCAGACGTTTTCTTACGCGAGAACCTGGAGTGGCTCGGTCTGGCTAACAACTGGTCCAAATTTTCAGCCACAGCAGGCCTTGGCGTCATTCACAAAGGTTACTTTGAGCAGGGTATGACTATCCTCAGGCCATACCTACCGACAAGTGGCGAGAGCAGTATCCAGGGCGCCAACTATTCGGAAGGCGGCGCCCTCTACGCTCTTGGTCTCATAAACGCTGGATGCGGAAGTGATGTTACGAATTACCTCCGTGAAACTCTCCGCGCCGCTACTGGGGAGGTTGTGCAACACGGTGCTGCGCTCGGTCTGGGTGTTGCTGGCATGGGATCGAAGAGTCTCGAGGCATTTGAGGATTTGAAGAATGTGTTGTTCATGGATTCTGCTGTGGCTGGTGAAGCTTCCGGCTATGCGATGGGCCTTGTTATGCTGGGTACGGCGGCCGCGGAGCCTGTTCGCGAAATGCTACAGTATGCTCATGAAACACAACATGAGAAGATCATTCGTGGCCTTGCGATGGGCATTGCATTCATTTATTACGGTCGCCAAGAAGAGGCGGATGACATGATCAAGACCCTTTTGGCTGAGAAGGTATGCACTAGAAACTCGAGGCACCAGTTCGATATTGATTTTGTGTCTCAAGGATCCTATTCTTCGATACGGAGGTGTTTATACCCTCGCGCTCGCATACGCGGGTACCTCTAACAACAAGGCCGTTCGTCAACTGCTGCACATCGCAGTATCGGACGTTTCAGACGATGTGCGACGGGCAGCAGTCACATCTCTCGCATTCCTGCTCTTCAAGAACCCCGGCCAGGTACCAAGGATCGTGCAGCTACTAAGTGAAAGCTATAACGCCCATGTCCGTTGCGGTGCAACGCTCGCACTCGGTATCGCCTGCGCAGGCACAGGTCTCCAGGATGCTGTGGAGATCCTCGAACCAATGACAAGGGACAGTGTCGATTTTGTCCGACAGGGTGCATTCATTGCTCTCGGCATGATCCTTGTTGAACAATCCGAAGTGTCGTCGCCTTCGTTCACCAGCACTCGTAACCGGTACCAGAAGATCGTTGGCGATAAGCATGAGGATCCTATGGCGCGTTTCGGCGCTGCCATTGGTCAGGGTTTCATCGACGCTGGCGGTCGAAACGTTACGATCAATCTCCAAAGTCGGGCAGGCAGCTCGAACACCAGTGCGATCGTTGGTATGGTCCTGTTCTGTCAGTTCTGGTATTGGTATCCCTTGGCACTGTCTGCATGCCTGGCGTTCTCGCCAACTGGTATTATCGGTTTGAACGGAGACCTTAAGGTGCGGTCTTGATTCTAAGTTTATGATGACTAGCGTTAATATCCACACACATAGGCGCCCAAGTTTGAGTACATATCAAATGCCAAGCCTAGCCTGTTCGCGTACCCCGCATCAACAAAGCCGCCTAAGAAGGAAACAATTACCAAGGCTGCTACCGCTGTTCTTTCGACCACTGCAAAAGTTAAAGCTAGGGAGAAGAGGAAGGCTGCTGCCGAGGGCGAGGCAATGGATCTGGTAAATTCACTTATCCTATATCTTTACTTCCAACACTGAAGCCCCTGATAGGACGAAAAACATGAGGCTAAGACCGCCGAAGGCGACGTTGAAATGAAGGTCGATGACGCCGCTTCACCAAAGGACGGTGACGTCTCCCCAATCAATCGGTCAATATCCAACCTCATCGATGAACCCAAACCCTCAACGTCATCGGCGGCGAAGAAGAAATCCGAACCAACTCACGAACTCCGACCCAACTTCTCGCGCGTGACACCAGCACAGCTGGCGTACATCTCCTTCCCTCCTAACGGCCGATACCAGCCTGTGCGACCCGTCTCGTCCCGACCTACTACATCAAAGGCTGTCAATGGTGCCCCTGCTACTCCTCCTGGTGTAAAAGGTGGCAAGACAGAGAAGTATGCTGGAGGCGGCGGAATTATTCTGTTGACAGACTTGAGGCCTGATGAAGAGGCCGAGTTTATCGAACTCGAGCCACCTCCAGTCCCGGCTGCCCCTGAACCTCCTGCTGCTGCATCTGGCACCACAGTTCCAAACGGGGATGCTCCTCGCTCCCAATCTGGTCCTTCGGGCCCGCATATTGCGTTGGACGAGAATGCTCCTGAGGCTGAGCCCCCCGCCCCATTCGAGGTGAGTGTTATCTTTGTTAACTTGTGAGGATTGTGCTGACATGTTTCGATCTTCTAGTACCCCTTTGATAATGACACATAGGATGCTACTGCTCGGTCGTTTTTCTTTTCGCACGATAAAACATTTTGTAGAGTACAGTCATGATTACTATTTCACTTTATTTCTATACCTCGGGCTATTCACGAAAGATCCAGCTATGGCTGCTCAGAGCCGATGGGAACCGAATTACTTCAAAGTTCAAGACCCGCTTTCTGTATCATTTCAAGCGTCTTCTTTGATCGGGGTACGATGTCAACCTCAAATGGGGCAGGGTGACTGGTTGCGAGTCCTGGTGTTTAGAGGATTGCTCGCGGAGAAATGCAAACACCTACACAACTAGTCCGCTGACGAAATCTGGAGGTGAGAGCTTTTCCTTGCCGTTCTCATCTCGCTTCGGGGAAATGGTAAACGCCGCGAGGATCTGAGCAATGGCAAGCCAGGCGGAATTCAAAGCCACATAACGACCAGGGCAAATCCTAAAAAAAATACGCATTTCATAGTCAGGAGCCTTTTTGTGGGATGTGAAGGGGCAGGACGTACCGGCGACCGTAACCGAACGCACCCATGTTGATTGGGTCGAAGTCCGCGTTCTCGTTGAGGAATCGTTCTGGTTTGAATTTGAACGGCTCTGAGAATCTCTTTTCGTCGTGGAAGACGCCAAAGACATTTGGAACGAAGATGGTGCCTATGTGCGAGCATTGGGAGGGTGAGTCGTTTAAGCTACATCGGAATGAAGAGACGAGCAGAGGGGTGCCACTTACCGGCGGGCAAGTAGTAGCCTTTGTATACATCCGCGTCTTGCGAGCTATGCGGCAAGGCTGACGGGTATTCCAGATCTTAGCTCGGACCATTTTGAGGAAAGGAACAATTACCTAGCGGCGTAGGAGGCGCCCAACGGAGCACTTCCAAGAGGATAGCATCGATGTACGGGAGCGATGGACGATCGTCAAAGTCGGGAAGTCTTGAACCACCTGTGACGGCGTCGATATCTTTCCTCGCACGGGCTTGGACTTCCGGGTTATGGAGAGCTCCGAGGATAAACGAGGTGACAACAGATACAGTCTGAGGCATATTTAGCGAAGGTGGGCAATAAGATATTAATCCTTACAGTATCAGACCCAGCTGGAAAGGAATATGTTCAGAAAGAAAAATGAATGCGAGGTTGTGATGCAGCGTACCTAGGTATGCAATCCCTGCGGCATTTCTGATGACCTCTTCTTCTGCTCTCTCATTTGCGATTGTATCCGAGACGAAGCAAGGCCCGAGAGTCCCGGAGGACTTTATCGCAAAAAGCGGGGGAAAAGATTCAGCTCCGAGACGGGAATCTACCCAAAACGTTTATCTTACTATTTGTTTCTTGGCTTGCTCAAAGGGAACATCCCGCATGTCTCTTGCATACCCTGCATACACCTGAGATTCTCTCTTGAAACTTGCACCAGGGAACCATGCTAAGCATAATTCAGAGTCAACATGAGTGAGGTCAAGCCCTGGCGAAACCTACCCGGAATATACTTGAGGGCTGGGATTACGTCTACCATAGTTGAACCGACGTGCACGACTTGTAAGAGGCCCTGTATCGCCCTATCTGCGAGTCCAACATAGTAATCATTCTCTGGTATGACCTCGTGGTCATAGGTCAACTTAAGGATGACCGCGCCGGCAAAGCTATGAATATTTGAGGATTCCCGTCACAAACGAAAATTCTTGAAATGCTCACTGTCGTGCATGACTTCTAAATTGATCTGGAGACTTGAGTAGCTGATTCAAAAGGGCCAATGTTGCCCTGCGAATGGCAGGGAAATGATGGGGCACGTTTCTTTGTTGGAAGTATTGATGAAAGACTTTGCGATGCTCCCTGGCGAAACTTGTCAGCACGCTACCAACTAAATCGAGGCAATATGATTAGAATACCTCCAACTTTCATCGTGCTTCATGTGTGCGAAATCCCATTCCCATCCTCGAAGTTCGTTGGCCATGACCTGACGAACAAAGCTTAGTCCAATTCAGCATAACGACGAAGAATTACGACGAACCAGTCGGGGTCGATCAGCCGTGTTAGCAGAGCGCTTGTCTAGGAGTTCATGGATATCTTCAAGATCGTTCAGAATGACTGTCGGTGACCCAAAAAGCTCGACGTAAATGATGTCTCCGTAGGTCTTTCTCCACTCCATATAGGTAAGCCAGGAGTTCTTGTGAGGTATGTCAGAGATGTTCCCGACAAAGGGCCACCCTTTTGGTCCTGGGGGTGGAGGACCCAATGAACGTCTCTTGATTCCGCGAGCAATATACGCAGCCAGGAGAATGGTGAATACGAGTAGAGCGGTCCACGTCAACATTTCGTTGGTGAAGGGGGATCTTGCCTCTTCCCCCAATTGTTAAGGGGCCTTTAAGTACTCCAGACGTTTTTACATTGGCACGTTTTGGGATTGAGAAGATTCTTACTTGGCCAGTTCTGGGGCTGCCTCTCCTATGGGGGTGCTTGTGGAAATCGGCACCGCACCCAGTTTCCTGTTGCAGTGGCGCTCCCTTGATCCCCGTACGACACGGATTGGAGTTCCATCCCGTTCACGGACGATGTTACCTTGGAATGGGCGACGCAAAGAGGAGATAGATTGACATGAATCCACCGGAACCTGTTTAAAAACCCGTTTGAATGTCGGGTGATAGATAGGGACCAGAGAAGGGGAACCTTTTCGCCAAGCAGTTCTCTGATAGTGTCTTGTGAGAAGGCCCGTTCTCTCTCTTGGTCGAGGCGACAAAGTGTTAACCGTTTGGAGCCACTTCGTCAAGGTTCCAGACAAATTTTACAAGGGGTTAGTCCTGAAATTGTGGACAAGCACAGAATACGCTCGCCCGGTACGAGGGCGCATGCATTAACCGGACAGGAAGTCACTTATACAGCACCAGTTGGCTTATTCATCGTGATTCTTCTCGTAGGTCGTTGGGGGGCGATCAAAGCTTTGTTGACAGCCACGCTGCACATACTCTATGATACTGCTTCGGACATGAGGGCCGCTGCGACGCTTGGGTACTCATCCATATTAATTTTAATATAGTTGGTTATGATCCAGCAGATTTACAAAGGTCAGAGAAACCGGCGCGTGTCACCGCGTACGTGCAGACATAAGGTTAAGAACCGCGTTCAAGTTATCGCATTACGGTCACAAACTCGGATGTTACATTGTCTTTAACACTTATTAGTACAGATCCAATTATCTTCTCTCCCTTTATTACTTCAGCCTTGTCAACTCGTTCGTCCTGTGTCCTTTCAACAGACGCAAAGGAGTAACTCCTCTCATTCTCCATTCCTTTGTTCGTGAAGCATAGATCGACTTGAGCTCTGGGAAGAAGTCGGCGATTAAGCCCCGAGTTGTTATCAAACCTCAAGGTTTGCTCTCTCGAGCAATTCTAGCGCTTTCTTTGACCGAGGAATGAAATCGACTTCGAACGGTGCCGGGTGGCTGTTCAAAATACAGTGCTTGAGAATCATTATGTATGTTGTAATCAGAAACACTTACACGACCAACCCGCTGACAAATTCAGGAGGGGAAAGCTTTTCCTTACCGTTCTCATCCCGCTTAGGAGAGATGGTAAATACCGCGAGCATCTGAGCGATAGCAAGCCAGGAGGAATTAAGGGCCACGTGTCGGCCGGGGCAAACGCTAATACGTCCATTCGTCATTAGAGACGGCGAACCAGGTGGATAGGGTCAGACGTACCGACGGCCATAACCGAATCCACCCATGTTTGGTGGGTCGAAGTCTGCATTCTCGCAGAAGAATCGTTCCGGTCTAAACTTGAACGGTTCCGGGAACCGGGTTTCGTCGTGAAAGATTCCCCAGACGTTTGGGATTAAGGTTGTGCCTGTGTGAAAGACAGATCATTATCTATGTTGATTTTGTTGGATTGGATGTCCAGGGGAGGCTGACGCACCAGAAGGGAAGTAGTAGCCCTTGTAAACATCTGGCGCTTCGGATCGGTGAGGCAAGGCTTCAGAAAGTCAATCAGTGGGTAATGAAGTGCTTAACAGGCAGCTGGTTTACCCAGAGGAGTTGGGGTGGCCCAACGGAAGACTTCCGAGATGATAGCATCAATATATGGAAGTGACAAGCGGTCATCGAAATCGGGGAGTCGAGAACCGCTCGTGACAGAATCGATCTCTTTTTGAGCACGAGCCTGGACTTTGGGGAAATGAACCATCGCAAGGATAAATGACGCGACAATAGAGGCAGTCTGGAGTTCTTTTAGGGAGGGACTAATTGACGCCTGAGATGATGGGGCTTACGGTGTCGGATCCAGCTGAAGCAGATGATCAGCTTTGCGAAAGTCGGAATTGAGTTGGAGAGGAGACCAACCTAGATAAGCCATAGCCGCGGCGTTTCGAATGACATCTTCATCGGCTTGTTCCTTTGCCAGGTTGTCCGAGACAAAGCAAGGCCCAATGCCTTCAGACTGAGGATGCGTGAGCTCGAAAGTACTGAAAGTAAAGCTGTCCACGTACGATCCGTTTCTTTGCTTGTTCAAACGGAATGTCTCGCATGTCTTTGGTCCATTGACCGTACACACGGGCCGTTCTTTTGAAACCTGCGCCGGGAAACCATGCTATGAATAGGCATTGTCAGTGAAAGTAATCATGGCGTTTCGTTAGGGTATACCTGGGATGTATTTAAGAATCGGAATCACGTCCACGATATTCGAACCGACATGTACGACCTGTAAGAGCCCTTTCAATGCACGGTCAACCAACGCAACGTAGAAGTCATCTTCTGATATGACTTCGTGGTCATAGGCCAGCTTAAGGACAACGGACCCTGCAAATCTGCCGAGGATTGGGTAGTGTCCGTGTGCGGTATCACAGAAACACTCACTGTCGCACATGCATACGAAAATCATCCGAGGATTTAAGAATTTGGTTCAAAAAGGTTAGCGTCGCCTTGCGGAGGATAGGGTAATGGATAGGCATGTTTTTCTGTTGAAAATACTGATGAAATATCTTGCGATGCTTCCTGTGGAAGGTGAGAGGTTTCACTATAGTTCGTGACGATGGTCGAATGGCTAAGCGCATACCTCCAGTAATCTCCATGACGCATGTGAGCAAAATCCCAATCCCAGCTCATAAGTTCGTTGGCCATGACCTTTTGCGAAAGTTCAGTTTCACCCTGAGCGGGAAGATCTTAGCCACATACCATCCGGGGTCGATCAGCCGTGATAGCAGACCTCTTGTCCAGAAGTTCATGAATATCGTCGGGATTGTTAAGGATGACCGTTGGATTGCCTAGAGGTTCGAGGTAGATGATATCTCCGTAGACTTTGCCCCACTCCGTGTAAGTAATCCAGGGGTTCTTGTGTGGTATGTCGGAGATATTGCCAACGATAGGCCAACCTTTGGGGCCTGGAGGCAAATGGCCTAAGGAACGCCTCTTAATTTTGCGGAGGGCATAGAAAACTAGTAGGATTGTAAAGGTGAGCAGCGCGACGTTCCAGGAAGGCATGGTAATAGCGAGAAGACGCTACTACATCCTCCTCCCTTAAATGCCCAGGACGCTCTTGAGTTGACCCATTGGAGAACCGAGAATTCTGTCATTTGACCAGTGGTGAGTCTATATTAAGACATTGGTGAGAAGCGTATCCAACACGATTGGTTGTTCTTTGTAGGAACGGTGCTTCCCAAGCCCGCAGTGCCACCTTTGGTGCATAGATTATGATAAGTTGTGCGCCTCCAAACCAGTAACGTAAATTGCCGCTATTTCTGGTCCTCCGGCAGATGCATTTATTTCGGCAGAGAAAACAAGAAAGATCTCAATCACTGAGTCTCGGTCAGAACTTGTATTGTGAGTATCTTTTGGAAACCAGTATGAGTAGGCGATGCGCATTTTACGGGAACACTCCGAAAGCGTTTTCAAGAGCTAGCCTTAAACTCGTACCATCAGGAATTATCGAAGTTCCAATCCATCTTGAGGGCGGGAGGCTCAGGATGGCTATGAATCACTCAGTAGCCGACCGCACTTGCGTACACCCAGGAGGTGGTGGTACGTGTCAAGGATCTATATTTGTAGGAAATGTCATATTCAGAGCTCTGGAGATTGACGCACGTCGGGTGTGAAAGTTCCGTTACATTCGAAAGTGTTCCTTAAGTGCGTTTTATTTGAGACGATAATCTGGTGGATCACCCTCGTAACAGATCCTCTGGGATGCCCTCATGGTAGAAGGGCTGGTCGAAATGCATCGAACGCAGTTGAGTTAGGGGAACGTAAAGGACGTAAGACCGGCAGATCTTTGCTGCACTCCGTGAAGGGTGTCTGGAGGCACACGATACGTTGCGAGTCAGGGTCTTCGGAAACCGGAGACCGTTTGTTGGATGCATGATTTATATACCACATATAAACAGAATATTTCCGTCCATTAGACACTGGATGGAAATTCCATCATAAGCTGGTATGTTTGTCAAGGAAGGTATTGATCAACTTATCGCGTGACCCTGTCACGATCGTGGATGATAATTGGTCACGCCCTTTTGTGTCACACCTGCAAGTGGATCTAAAGAAGCCAAAACAACTTTCATCTCTTTCCTCCAGACTTCCATCCCTTAACATTTTCATTCCGTGTTCTTCAATAGATAAGCAAAAATAATGGATTCTCTTACGGACTCACGTACAATGAAGGCTAGAAGAGAAGGTATGTCGCTTATTTCTCTAATCGTGATCAGCGTGCTAATACACGCGCCCCAACAGCCTACAAGGGCAAGTCGGGCTTGAAGACTGACGAGCTCAGACGTCGCAGGGAGGAACAGCAGGTGGAAATTAGGCGTCAGAAACGAGAGGAGAACATCTCCAAGAGACGGAATTTCCTCCCTGCTACGGGTGGCGACTCTGACGATGAAATCGGCGGTGGTACCTGGGATCCTCCTGTATCTATCCTTCCCTTCTTTGATTTTGAGTTCAGTTTTACTTACAAGCTCTTTGTAGCTTGCAGAGGAGATGATCCAAGGCGTCTTTTCTGATGATCCCGAGCGTCAATTGGACGCGACCACCAAGTTCCGCAAGCTACTTTCGAAAGAAAAGAATCCTCCGATCGAACGTGTTATCGAATGTGGTGTTGTTCCTCGTTTCGTGGAATTCTTAAGAACAGGACATTCCATGCTACAGGTACGCTTTCATTCGACGATTGACGTTCGATTCTCATATTCTTTCAGTTCGAGGCCGCCTGGGCTTTGACCAACATCGCTTCTGGCACTGCTGAACACACTCAAGTTGTTATCAACGCTGGAGCTGTCCCCGAGTTTATCAATCTCCTTTCCTCTCCTGTCCTTGATGTTCGCGAACAAGCCGTTTGGGCATTGGGTAATATCGCTGGTGACAGCCCCCAATGCCGAGACTATGTTCTACAAGCTGGTGCCTTGAGGCCTCTCTTGGCCCTTTTGAGCGAGCAGCACAAGCTCAGCATGCTTAGGAATGCTACCTGGACGTTGAGTAACTTCTGCCGTGGAAAATCACCGCAGCCTGATTGGGAACTGGTGAGCCTCCTTTTACCGACATCGTTTTGGGTCTGAGAACTTTGTTTGTCTAGATATCCCCTGCCCTTACTGTGTTGACCAAACTCATCTACTCTCTCGATGACGAAATTCTCATTGATGCCTGCTGGGCCATCTCCTATCTCTCAGATGGTTCAAATGATAAGATTCAGGCCGTCATCGAATCCGGCGTCTGCAGGCGCCTCGTCGATCTTCTCATGCACCAGTCTACCGCCGTCCAAACCCCCGCACTTCGCTCGGTCGGTAACATTGTCACCGGTGACGACCTCCAGACTCAAGTAGTTATCGCATCTGGTGCTCTTCCTGCTCTTCTTTCTCTCCTCTCTTCGCCCAAGGACGGTATCAGGAAGGAAGCATGTTGGACTATCTCTAACATCACGGCCGGATCTCCTCCTCAGATTCAAGCCGTGATTGACGCCAACATTATCCCACCTTTGATCAACATCCTTTCGAACGCTGATTTCAAGACTAGGAAAGAAGCCTGCTGGGCCATCTCCAATGCTACGTCTGGGGGCCTGCAAGAACCTTCCCAGATTCGTTACCTCGTTTCTCAAGGATGCATCAAGCCTCTTTGCGATTTGCTGACTATGATGGATAACAAGATCATTCAAGTTGCTCTTGATGGGTTGGACAACATCCTGAAGGTTGGAGAAATGGACAAGTTGGCCGCCGGTCCTGGCGCAGTCAACCAATACGCCCTCTATGTTGAGGAGGCTGGAGGAATGGTCACAATCCACAACCTTCAACAGCATGACAACTTGGAGATCTATAAGAAGGCCTTCAATATCATGGACAAGTACTTCCCTGACGAGGAGGAAGTAGATACTAACATCAGCGCTCCTGCTGTTGATGCGTCTGGCGCCTTTGCCGTAAGTCTCATGTTTGTGAGTAATTTATGACATATAACCTTTCTTTTTCCCAGTTCCATTCGGACGTCAGTGCTCCTCAGGGTGGATTCAGCTTCGGCCAGCAGTAAACAAGCCGTTTCTACCAACCTCGATGGTGCCATGGATATTTCCTTGTTATCGCCTACGATCCGTGTCCCGTATTTTTCATACTTCTCTACTTACTGTCTTAACCTGGTTCCCTAGTTCGGGGCGAGTAGTTTACTTGTCACTCTTCCTTTTCGATCAATGAACAGGCTTTATTCGTTCAAAATTTCACATGTGTTCAGTCTCTCCCAGTGGTCAACTTGTATCCTGCTTGCTTCTGTTCCTTCCGCTTATCCCAATTTCAGCTAGTCCGAGGTTCACACTCTTACACGCACATACTACATGTTTGTACTTTCTCCCGTTACTCCTTATTTTGCAGTTAATCAGTCCCAAAAATATATGTATATCAGATCTTTTGTTTACATAACACCAACTTTTTGAAAGGTGTAGCGAGTTGGAGTGCCGTGACGCTCTTTAAAACCCGTTATCATCGTGTGCCATGGCTTCACAAATCCTACCACTTGGTCCGTATCGGAGCTCGGAGCTCCATGCTATTGCTGCAGCGGCGAGACTAAATGAACAACAGAACTCATTGATAGATGTATCGGTTCAAAAATATGGGTCATCATGAAGAATGATCGAGAGTTCTCGGGAACATTGCTTGGGTTCGATGACTTCGTCAGTGAGTGAAAAGTCCTTCGATCGGCCCTTTCATCTGGGGGTCCTGATTACTTACTCGCATATAGATATGGTTTTAGAGGATGTCACAGAATAGTGGGTCCCCTTAGTTTCACCGTCTTGAGCAGGTGTTGAGGATCTGGCGCGTTCATTCTTCTGTCCTGGCTTCTATCGTGGCGTTTCTCGCTTGTTACGACGATCTGCGGCTACTCAATAGCGAAACGACGCCGGAAGGAAGGAAGAAGACGAAACTTGCGCAGACGTTGTTAAACGGGAATAATATCTGCATGGTATGTGCCCTCCTTGGTGTCTTCGAAACAATCTCTCTGATCATCTTCGTGTGTATGTATCATTGTTCTGCGCCCTCCTATCTATTCCTCCTCGCTCTATGCAGCTGATACCTGGGAGCTCTGGACCGGATGAGTAGATTATGACTTTTTTTTTCGTCTACACGGTAATATAGGGGCGTGATACGAGAATAATTCAGGAGTCGTGGTGTCCTGCATGACAACCAGAGGACTGCGACACTAGGCTCGGCGCACCTCTCAACATCCAGCATGTGCACGGGTCATACTAGGTTGTTCACCATCTGGATGTATGCGGCATCGGATAGGAGAAACGACATGAGTCTCCTTTTCTCTTCTATTCTGTGATCAAGGACCGATATTTGTTCGACACTCGGACCGAAATACATATCAAGCTCGGAACAGTTGAGGGCTGGTATCGTGCTGAATAAAATGAGCACCATCCGAGGATTCTTAAAATACTGCTCTGGAATACCTGTATTCTGGATTCATAGCCCAGGCTTGAGATTTGCCTATACATTAATCGAGTACTGGGGTTGGGTCAGTCACGTGCTCACAATTTTGGCCCCGTCGCGCCAAAGCACGTCCTGCGCCTCATCCCGAATCGGCCGTCCGCTCTCCTTCCCTGCCTTCTAACTCCCATACATTTGTCATCATGGCTATAAGACTAAGATTTGCCATGCACGGCATACGAAACAACCGCATCCTCCACCTCGTCGCCATCGACCACCGCAAAGCCCGTAACGCCAAACCCGCAGAACTTCTCGGCATCTACAAACCGCGCATTGACGATTCAGAAGGAAAAAAGGCGTTGGAATGGAGCGTGGATAGGATTAAGTATTGGTTGCAGGTTGGCGCGGTTCCCACCAAGTCGGTTGTGAAGCTGCTTGAACTGGTATGTGTTTCTGGAGGGATTCGAGGTTTGCGTTTTGGGTGCTGATGTATCTTCTCTCTCTTTTGGTGTAGGGTGGTATCTTGAAGCCTGGATCACCATATCATGCCAAGGCTACAGGCCCGAAACCCGTCAATGCACCAGAGCCAGCACGAGCGAAGCCTACCACTACACCCAAACCTGCTGCCCAGTCGTCATAGAACTGGCGGACGGTGCTCACCTATCATC
>JAEUWS010000765.1:0-14740 GCA_018524945.1 Podaxis sp. C-F-92630
CAGCGGTACCCTGCGGCAGGGCGCGGGTGCGGGTGCGGCAATTTCACGATGCCCGTTGATTAGTGCCATGAATCGCTACACGGTGCAAGTACGTATTGCCGATTACCTTTACCGTTCGTGATGTCCAAGGTGGTGATCTACATCATTCACCCATGACCTCACAACGACGCGGTTACAGCACACCACATGGAGATCATTGAGCAACCAACTGCTTGGGGTCCAGATTACACCCTCGCTCTACCCAGACCCCGAATAATCCTCTTCGGTTCCTTGTCATTCCCGATACAGGGAAAAATAAGGCTGGGCAGGGCTAGGCTTGGTGCGGGGTACTGGAAATCAGGGTTTGCTTCGCGTGCCGAGTTGAGCACATGCTTGGAAAAGCCCTAGAAGGGCTTCATTTCAGTCACGCGCATCCCACGCCACAGAGAGAAAGTACTATTTGAAGGTGCTCCGATAGGAAGCAACAGGACGGAAGAACCACGAGAGTGTGGAAGCGAGACGAAATATTTTTGGCCTCAATACTCTTCCATGTGGATGGTCTGACCCTCAAAATGAGGGACAATGGAGGCTATGCTTGAGCCTGGAGAAATCAACAGTATGTAGAGACAGGTGCATGAACAATGGAAAGAGAAAAGTGGGGAGTCAACAGCAGAGCCGTCGAGCTCATGTCAGTTGTGATAGCAAGAGAAAGTGAAGAGAAAATGCGAGTCGTACTACGTCCTGGAGAAGTGAGGGTGCGATTATGAGGAAAAGAACATTGGGCCATACCGATCATTTGGGCACGGACCTCGAGGCACGATCGAAATTAGGTCATTTTGTCCTATAGGATTTTCTAATTCCCCGCCTACTCTCGAAGCTCGTAGTTGCTCCAGGTATCTCCACAATACGACATCAGCCTTCTCAATTGCAGGCATAACCGGTAAACTCGAAGGTCGAACGCTTTTTGCCCTCTGAAGATTTGTCACCCAACATGCTGTAACTATGCTGTAACTACGGCTGCGGATGTGTCGCGCGAGGCTTCATCGTGTCCATATCTAGATTAAGGCCGCTCAAGCCCACTTGGGTAACGGAGGGAAGCCACAATCGAGGCAAGGCAACAAGGAGGTGTGGTCTCCTTATATATGGACCTGTGGTATTGTTCTACCTCACAACTACTTCCATCATGGCAGAAGGATTCGGTGAAAACGTTGCCCCAACTGCTGCCATCCGTGCAATCTTGGGAAGCTATCCCTTTTCAATTGGTCTTTTGCGTGAAATCCTCCAGAATACTGACGATGCTCGAGCCACAAAACAGGTCTGTTGCTGTGTTTCCTCGGTGTCAGTATAAGCGCTCAGGTTTCCTTTCCCTGGCTCTTAGGTCTTTGTGCTTGATCGACGTTCTCATGGCAAAAGTGCCATTTATCATCCATATCTTGCCGCAACTCAAGGCCCAGCCCTTTTGGCTTTCAACAACGAGTTGATACGAGACAACGACTGGAAAGCGTTGCAAAATATTCATCGGTCGTCCAAAACCACAGATACATCGTGAGTGCCCTCCTGTCGCACGTCTATCTCAACTCTTAAATTCGGTACAGAAAGATCGGCAAGTACGGAGTTGGCTTTCGTTCTTGTTACCACGTACGTCACAGTTTCTATATCATTAAACTGCCCGTGTGCAGCTTGTTCAATCTGTTTCCAGATTACGGATACACCGCATATCCTTTCGGGCTCTCACCTTGCGATCTTGGATCCCAAGCACGATTTTGCTGAGTTTTCCGGTGTCAAGATTGGTGGCGTGAAGTTGAATATTGAAGAAGAATGGCGAAAATATAGCGACCATCTCGCAGCGTTCGGTCCATTCCTCCCACAATCTGCATGGGGAGAGCCCTTCAATGGCTCCGTTTTTCGGCTTCCCCTGCGTACATCTGCGAGTGAAATCAGCCATAAAATTGTCTCTCCCGACGAGATCTCGGATCTACTCAAGGACTTTGCGAAGGAGGAGCTGAACATTTCCCTCCTCTTCTTGCGCAATGTCTCTTCGATTGAGATGTACGAGATTAGTGTCGATGGCGAGAAAACGCAGATTGCAGCTGCAACCGTTGATCGCACGCCATCACAGGTTCATGGGCAATATGAGATACAGAAGGTTACTATCCGAACTCATCTTGCTCGTTCGTCGGAGGAGAGAGAATGGCGAATCGTCCATGCTCCCTTTTCCGAAGCAAAGGCAATCCATACCCTCTCTCTCCGGCTTGGCGGAAATCCGACCACGACACTGTCTCAACACAAACTTAGTCCCGTCATCGATCTCGCCATTCCCTTGAACTCTTCGAACTCCGTGGATGTTGGTCGGCTCTTCACATACCTCCCTCTCCCATTGAGGACGGAATTCCCTGTCCACATCAATGCTCTTTTTGCGTTGACTCAGTCGAGGCAAAATCTCCGAAATGCAGGCGAAGTCGGAGTCGTCAAGAAGTCTGACGATCAGTATGTCATCTATTTGCGGGGAGGTTCTTCGCTTACTAAGGTTATATTTTAGTGCGTTAATTGAGTGGAATCGCCTCCTCTTCGACACATATATACCTCAGGCATGGGCGGCTCTTCTTGAGGTTCTCGTGAAGTACGATCAGGTAGAGAACATCTTCAATGCTTGGCCAAGTCCCCAAGCGGAAGTGTATTCCGGAGATTACGTATACTGGAAAGACCTGCCCCTCCACGTCACCAAACATGCTCTCAATCTTCAGGTTTGGCCCGTCTTCGGCACAAAGCCTCCCTCCTATCATACTGCTGCATCACTTCTCATCGCGGAAAGCTCTGTTGAAGAGAATGTCTTATCCGCCCTCGTTCATGCTGGTCTCCTGGTAGCACAACCCCCGCAGTACCTTACCCAAATTATCCTTGCGAATTTCACGAAAAAGATCGAGATCTTGTCGCCCGAGATTGCACACAGGAAATTGCAGGTATAAGCGATTTTCACTCTTTCTCTCTTCATCAATTGATTCCAGTTACTTAGTATTTCATTGACGAGATTAGGGCCCTCGATGATGAAGAGGCCCAAACAGTTCTCGGCTACCTCTTGTCAACATCCAATTGTCACTACATTGTCGGCCTTCCTCTGGTCCCATCCGTTGCTGGAGGTCGGATGGCACTCCCAGCCCGAACCGCCTCCAGCAGACCTCACGCTCTACTCAACGAAATCGAGGAGGGACTCTTCGCCGCTTATGATACCCAAGCTGTGTCGCTCAAGCGCCTCACCTCCGCTATCCGCACGTTGCTTATGAACGAAGGCCCTAGCGTCCTGAACCTGACGAAACTTGACCATACCCGAGTTATCACGTACCTCAAAGCCTCAGTGTATATTTCAACATCCCAGGAGGCAGTGACAAATGATCAGATTCGATGGTTGAACCAATTCTGGGACTGGGCTCAGAAATGGTTCTTGAAATTCACCAACCAATTTTATCTCGTTCCCACCACCCGCGGCTTGCGACGTCCAACGGAGACTATTTTTGACCCTCAGAACGAAAAAGCGATCACGGGTCTGTTGGAGTTATTGGGCGTGCCTGTCATTGATCCTCGTTTCAACGCAAAAACCTTAGAGCCTCTAAAACAATTGCAACGGAGCTCCAATATCCATTCTCTCCTCCGCTTTCTACCATCGGCGATCTCCGTGGAGTTTTCAGAGTCCCAGGCCGCCTACCTATGCGCTTACCTTCTCAGATACCTCCCGTCCTCTTGTGCTCGTCATGGCGAAGTCTCGAAAGACAATGTTCTCCGTTCTCGCCTTCGTGCACTTCCTATCTTCCCGATCTTCTCGCCAACTCCTGATAGCACATCATCCACTCACCGGGCATCTATCCCAGGTGCCGTTGTTGTTCGGGGGGCCAATCCACTTAAGCTCCCAGTTCTTCCTCGCTTGGACTTTATTGCCTATCTCGATCTTCGTGCAATCAGCCAGGACATGTTGAGGTACCTCGATCCAATGCACCGCTCTCCATTAACTGTTGAAGAAATGCAAGACCTGATGCTGCAGAATCTTAAGATCCAATCGCTGGAAATGCAGGTCGCATTTGTCAAATACCTGAGTTCCAACTCCGCCATCATCTCACGTGGAAATCTCGACCGGTTGACTACCGCCAGTTTTGTACCTGCCCGCGATGGGACTCTTCAAGCGCCCAAAGATCTTGTTGACCCTCGGGCTTCGATCGCAGCACTATTTCCAGGACAATCTCCCTTCCTCCCTGATACCACACTTCCGGTTCACGAGATTCTTGCTTCACATCTTCGCACCCTCAGACTCTTCATCACCGAGCTCTCCGTCGACATAGTGCGCGATCGCGTCCGTTTTATTGCAGGTGGTCATTCAGCACAGCCAGACGAGCTTGCTACACTTCTAATCAATCTCATCAACGATAGACGTTTCGACTGCAGTGACCTCTTCGATCCTGCACTCCTCCCTTTGGAACTCGAATGGATCCCGACATCAGAAGGCCTTAGAAGCCCTCTGAAATGCCGAGATTCGTTGTCCCATTCCGGAAAAGGGGAGCTCTTTGACGAAGTTATGCCAATGGTCAACCCCGATGTACAAATCGGTCTCTCTTTGCGGAAGGCTTTCTCTTGGGATGATGAAGTTACGTTCGAGGTATTATCTCAGCAATTGATCAAGATTCTCGACGGGTTTCAGCCGTCGTATGAGAAAGTCCACGAAATCGTCAAGGAATTGGGGCATCGAGATCTCACGGAATCACAGCTATCGTCTCTTCGCGAGGTCCTCAAGTCCCGGAAATGGGTACCAACTCGCCGTAGCACTCTCGAATCCGTTACATTTGCACTACTTGGGGATGAAGACATACCTCAAGTTGGCTTCCATTCGGTTGTTTTTGACGCGCGTCGCCATTCCGAGGTACACGTCTTCCTTCGTGAAATGGGTTGTGTTGAGCGGTACGTGATTATCTCTAGTAGGTCTTGGAAATTGTTTGGGCTGACGCTGGGCAGGCCATCAAAAGAGACCATTCTAGACCATTTACGCACACTTTACACCTCGCGCTTCACGGAGACGATGAATCGACGTGTTACTCAAGGTCTTATTCAACTGTTGACGTGGCTTCCTCAACTAGCACCGGAGGAACGCAACCTCCTCTTCATACCCGACGTCAACGGCGCACTTCGGCCATTTGCCTATCTTTGCTACAATGACGTTGGGCCCCGTGCGAGCCTCGTTGACATGGGAGCAAACAGCTTGGTACACCCAGACATTTCTCCAGGGCTTGCCAACGACCTGGGATTGAGACGTCTGGGGCTCATGAGCTTGCAGAGTCAATCTGATGAGGATCTTGATATGGGGGAAGACCTTATGACTACCATCCGCAATCGCCTTCGAGAGTATACCGATTCCCAAATGCTTCTTGAGTTCCTCGCGAACGCCTCAGACGCCAGGGCAGCAGAATTCAACGTCTTGCTCGACCAGCAGATGGCGCCCGTGCAGACTTTATTGTCTCCACGCTGTGCTGAATTTCAGAATGTTCCTGCACTTGTCATGCATAATAACAGTGTGTTCACCGATAACGACTTTAGAGGAATTCTGCGAACCGGGAAAGGCGGAAAGTCGGGCAGGAAAGATACTATTGGCCAGTTCGGGCTTGGTGCTCTTACGATGTTCCACATTACAGAGGTTTGTTTCATCTGGTTCCCAACGCTAGTACCTCTGATTTGGTCTGTCTCAGTTCGCTATGATTGTCTCTCGCGATCAGGTCTTATTCCTGAATCCCTGCAAGTACCATCTTGCGGTTGATAGAGCTGCGCTGCGTCTTCCCCTTTCTACTGTACGAAGGTGAGAAAGGAATTTGAGTCCTTTTTTGATTTTCTAACATTTCTATGTATAGGTTATACAGTGACCATCTGTTCCCGTTGAGAGGATTATTTGGCTTCGACCCTCCTGAGGATGTTGATGAGGGCTATACCTATAACGGCGTATGTGGATATTGCTTCTAGCATGAGCCGCGCTCTCACTAAAATCTCCTAGACAATATTCCGCCTTCCTCTTCGATCAAGCCAGCAGTTCCAGAGCATCGAGCCCATCTTCAGGAAGGTCACCAATCTTCGCAATCTGGTTTCAGAGTTCGAACACGTTGCAGCAAGTTGTCTTCTCTTCACCTCACTAAGCTCTATCCGACTCTTTGAACGCAAATATCACGAACCCCGACTTCTGTGGTCTGTTGCCGCGTCTCGCGAGGACTTTTCTTGGATTGAGGGTGACATCAGTGGACAGACAGTTACGATCACTGGCCCCGACTCGCTGAAGGGGAGTCAGGCATGGCGCGTGTTGTCCCTGTCTGTGAATGAGCAGCAGCTTCCACCGTTCATCTCTTCACTTCAGGAACAATACCGACTCAGGTTACCTCCCGTCCTTCGGATTGCTGCATGCCCGTCACCCAACCCTACTCACAACCTCTTTTCAACTCTTCCGCTTCCAATCCCCCTCGCTCTCCCTGTCCATATATCTGGATCATTTATCTTGGCTTCTGACAGGAGGTCAGTTCGCCTTGACGAGTATGAAAACTTGGAGGCGTCCTATAATCGCTGGCTCCTGACAACCATCCTCCCGAGGCTTTATCTGTCCTTGTTGGCGGATCGTGCTTTGGTCTCAGATAATGCAGTCTACTGGCCAGGAAATGCGAAGGTCGTCAAAGATGACGCATATGATGTTATCTCAACACTGGTAATCGACGCAGTCTATCGGGAGGCCACCACCTCGCATTATCCTATCCTCAGAAGCAAATTCAATCCGCATGTTCTCTCCTCCCGAGCCGCCCGCTTCATGACCCGTCTTCCCCGTGCCGTTTCCAAAGTATTAGAGGCAATTAAACCTTTGGACGCAGTCAAGCTCCCCTCCTCAGTCACTCGGCGACTACGAAATGCGGGCGAGAGCCTTGTTACTCTTGTAACGCCGAAATATGTTCATGGGCAGATCCTGGACAACCTTGCGCGCTTTTCGGTGTCTACTCTTGACTTTGAAGAGGTCCAAGGTTTAATCGACTTTTTGTCCAAAGATTCAGATGCAGTCAGCTGTTTAATCGGCCTACCGTTGTTGCCTCTCGAAAATGGGAGTTTTGTTAAGTTCGACGTGTTCTCCAATTCCTGTTTTTATGTCGCTCCTGAAGCGGCCGACGTCTTCACGCCCCACCGCCTTGTACACCATGGTTTGGCAGCCGAAAGGCTCCTTGATCTTAGTGACAGGCTCAATGTGAGCAAGATCACGAGCACTAATATCGGGACCCTCTTGGACGATCACATACCTGCATCTCAAACTCTGGAGTACGTGGACTCCATTACTCAAAGATGGATCGGGAATTTTTGGAGAATCTTCCCAGCCCTCAACGTTTCTACGAAAGCCATTTCAGCTTATCCACTTGTACCGACGCTTCAGAACGGCCGCTATCTGTCCCTTGATTATTGCAATACACCTTCCATCATCCTTGCTGACTTCGTTGACCGAGACTGGTTGCCTCAGTGTTTGGTCCGCATGGGGTTCACCCTGGTCAATATAGGAGCGCTTTCAAAGGAGCTACGGGCCGCCCTTAGGTCCTCACAGCTGACGGTTGAGAGCGTGCTTTCCAAGATCCTTAATCATCCTGTAGGGGTATCAACATTATTCGACCGCTTGGATTCAGCAACGCGCGTCCGTTTGATTTCTTGGATTCGTACCGATTTTGCCAGTCGGAAGAAGGCCTACTTCCAGAGGCATTGGCAGTATCGATCATTGCCGATCTGGAGATCAGGAAATGACTCATTTGTTTCTGCGAACGACCTTCAGATGCTTCCTCGCAATGTTGCCTCGGACTCGATTGCCTCTTTTACGTCCATGACTGTTGTAGGCTATGATTTGTTGCTTGTGAACATGGGCATCCAACCTCCTTCCAATCTTCGATCCCTTCTTAGCATTCCGACGCGTTTGGAGGAGAGCCTGGACGACGCTTACCACAGTCTTGTTCGCGTACTTTTTTCGTTCACTTCCAGTGGCGCTGGAATTCCTGTCCCAAACTCACAACGATTCATACAAGAATCCACGACGCTCTATTCTTCTCGTGACACCTTATTTGTGGCATCGTTTGGAGACAACTCAGACCGTTTCCTTCTCCCATCGTTCCGGCGCCTCGAGAGCCAACTCGAGCGATTTGGTTTGAAGAGACAACATAGTCTCAATATGGCCATGTTCAGAACATGCGTGGAAGCTTTCCAAGATGCCCCCGAAACCGATGATCGCAGGGAGAGAGCTGCTGCTATCTTCCAAGTCTTCTGCGAAGAACTCCCGTTACGTGCTGCAGGTTCTGATCAGGAGGCTCAGTGGAGATATCTGGGTACCTTGAATTTCATCCCCCGTAATACGTCCCCTCGTCCTCTAGGAACCACAGACGATACAAGATATATCATTCCTCACATTCGATCGCTACCAGACGTCGTGTCACCCAACCATCTTGTACGGGAAGAGTTTCAAGCGATTGCATGGTCTCAGCGCGCATTCTATGCCACGCAGCCTCACCAAAGAGTGCTGATGACGTATCTGAATCTGAGCGTTCCGGCTGCTGAAGAAGTGGTATGTCCGTCGTAAATATGATAGTAGTATCAGTAATAACAATTAAGTGCAGGTCGACCATCTCGTCGTCCTAGTGACCAAAGTGGCCCGCGAACAAGCGAATGTTACGTCATGTCGTGTGCCGCTGCTGGACCACCTCCAGCAAACGTACGAATGGCTCAACAACCATTCCGAGCAGTCGAAACATTACTTGTCTCGATGCAGCGGGATGGCATTGTTCCTCAATGACGATGTACCTCCCGACAATGCGACGGACTGGAATTGGAAACGTGCTGACCACATCTTGCTCGACAACTACGACACGGGATACCTTCAGTGCCCGCGAGACTTTATCAAGTCCTTCCGCCGACTTCTTATTGCTGCAGGAGCGGTCACCATCAAATATGGACATGAGGTGGGATTCGAAGTTCCAGAGCAACAACCGGCAAGCGATGATCGTCTATCCAACGGTCTTTGCGCTACATTTGACGAAATGAGGAAAGCAGAGATATGCACCGATGTTAACTTCGTCTGCGACTTCCCGAATAATGATCCCTTGCGTGCGCATCGTGCGTACCTGGCCGCGTATAGCAGTTACTTCCGGGTAATGTTCTCCGAGGGTTTCCGTGAGGCTGGCAAGGCCTCCGACAAAGAGCCCATTGTCATTGAAGTTCCTGGATTCTCGAGGCGCTGTGTCGGATGTATTCTTGGTATGTCAAATCGTTTCCCCATGTATCTCTTAATCTCACTCGATGGCAGACTACGCATACACAGGAAAGGCGCCCAAGTTAGAGAGAGAAGATCCGGATATCGAGTTAGCGCTGGAGATGCTTACACTTGCGCATCGTTGGTCAATGGCGGACGCACAGCGCGCAGTGGAGAATATTATCATCAAGCTCAAGATGGTTGATCCGTTCAACCTCGATGACGGTATGTCTATAATGCAGGTTCGTCGGTGCTTATGCTCAATGCCTGGTCCTAGTATGCGCTACGTCCCGCCTCACGGAATCGAGGGTTTTATTGAATTACTGCAATGCGTACGAGATGAATAACATGGAGCTGGTTCTGCAGGCGAGGGAGGGGAGTGTCGTTCATAATTGAGCTTCTGACGAACATCTTGCACAAATTTTATACCTTCTGCTGCTTATCTATGTATCTTGTATCCATGTACAGTATGCGTTTATCCTCAAATCCAAAGGCATACTAAGCCGCTGGACAGCTGCAACAGACGCCCACGGCGAAAGTCCGCGTGCCGTTTTCTTGTGCTTCGACGACTGCGGGCATAAGCATACGAAGGGTTCAAAATGTGTGGTAACATTTGATCTCCAATATCCGCAATGCAATTGCCCAGTAAGATATCCTGAGTCAACCTTGAGCTCCTTCACCTTCGAGCGCCGCACCACATAACCCCAACTCCGTTTTTACTCTTGCTCTCTGAGCCAGTTCCCATCACCCATGCTTGCCAACTGAGTGGCCCACCTCACTCTGCTTTGTCGGTAAGTGTACATCGTTGGCCGGCTCCCGACAGCTAATATTATCGGTGACATCGATGGTAGTTGTTGTGAAGCCCATCGAGTCGTTGCGCTGCGGAGCCTCAGTTCGGCTGTGACACAGTCGTGATGTTCGGGTGGTCAACTGATGGTTCAGGCGACTTAGGCTCATCGGAACCGTTCCGACGTGGCCATCTGTTAAAATAAAATCCCAAAAAATTCACAAAAGTTTACAGAAGACATTTCTACATATGTGTGCGAGACTTCAACGGAAAGATACGCCGTGAGGAAGGAGGAAGAACGTACACATCCGAAAAGTGGCCAAGAGGTAATCAATGATAGTACAAGTTCAGATGCAGTAGCGACTCGTCAAGGAGCTAAAAACGTATACCAGTCGTTCGTGCCATCAGGAATAAGTAAAACCTTGTTGCTACCACTTCCGATGACGTAAGGCTTCTGATTTCGCGCTTTCACTCGTAGTTTCATAAAGTTGCCACGTTTGACCCCGAAGTCTATACGACGCCATAAACGAATGATCTTTCTACGCCAGTTTTTGGGTATCTGGTAATTTTGTCAGTGGTCACCTCCCTACCGCAATTTTGAACATACCTTGTCAATGAGTGCCTCCACCCAATTAGATGGTATGGCCCAATCCCCACGTCACTCAGTAGTAAATTTCCAGTCAATTTGTAGAAACTGCCGTAGTACGTCTGCCTCCGGACGCACCAATGGTGATTGCGATGACCAGAACAGATATCTCGTTGCTACGCAAGCCCTCTCACTTGTTGTTATGGAGTCAGGCCAGGCGACGACGTTCGCCGGCTCATTTACTGAGAAATGTATGTCAGCGATTTTTCGGCTGGTCCATAATGCTGCTACAGAACCTTACCATTCCTCGTGTCCGACAAACAACGGATTTTGCTGACACACGTGGAATAGAACCGGTTATAAATATCCGCTGTCTCGACACAGAACTCGGCGGTTGACCTTTCAGCGTCACATAGGGACTCTGAAAGCGACGCATGATAGAATGACAAATCGCTAGGCAATCCATTCGTCAACTGGACTTCGGGAACGGACTGAAGATTGTTGATGGATGCATAGAACGTTGCTAATGAAAGTCCAAGAGGGAAACAATTGATGAGGAGAAGGTCTTCAACTGAAGTGTGACGACGGAATTGGGTGAAGAGCAGCAACAACGTGGGGGAAGGATATCCTTTGGAATTTGCTCCATTATGAACCTATAGAGTCGGTCCAAGTTCGACAGAGGCGTCCTGCCGGAAGTCTTGCCGTTGTCAAGTTTTCCCAACGTCAGTATCAACCACAGCTTCGCTTCGGGTCCAAGTACACCCGCACTGCCAGCGATATATCTGGCGGCACTAGCAACGTAGATAAACAGGCCTCCCGCTTGGTCGACGAGCTGAAGGATGTCCTCCTCGGACGGCCAGACGGAGGTAACAGGAAACTAGTATTTCGCTCGAATCCTATTGAAGTTATCGCGAAGGTACGCCTCAATGTCCTGATCAACGTCGTGGGATACTGGAAAGGTCAATTGCCAGCAGACCTCATTGGCTTGCTTCGACCGGAACGCAGCAGTGATATGGGGCTCTGGGCGATTGAAGAACGCCCACAGGAAAGCGGTTGTCCGCTGATGGACGGAAGTAGTGATGACCTCGATAATGACACGTTGGGCGTCTTCACCATCGCACTCGTCAAGACCATCGATGATGATGACCGTATCCTTACCGGTCCCACGACTTTGACCGCTCAGCTTCCGGAGCGGACGAACGAGTAGCTCTTGGAATTGCGCCTCGAACACTTTCTCCAGGATAGAGGGATGAGGCTGGACCTTGGTGTCGATAAGATCAGCGTAAGCCGGATGTTTAACGGCAAGTTGATAGGTGATTGTTGGCAAGAACTTCGCAGGTTCGTCCCACTGGTTCGGTCTAGAGAAGAAAAACACGGCTTCCAGTTTATATCCCAGGCGTTCCGCGCAGGTCTGTGCGAGCGCAGACTTCCCGACTCTAGCAGGTCCTTGCAACCACAACATGCGAGCCTTGCGCTGCTTCCAACCGCCCAAGCCCCAACCAGTAATGTTGTGAATGTACTCCTCGCGAGTGCCTGGAAAGCACCGCAGCGGCTCGCGTGCATCCAGGTCGTGAATTGCTTCCAGAAGGGAAGCCCTTCGTAGTGTGTCGATTCCAGCTCCTTTCTCTACACAGCTCGAGTATTCGGACCAACTTCTCGAGACTGGAATTTGTACCCACTGCTACTTTGGGACTTGATGTTGAAAATCAAGTTTCCTTCAACGAAAGGCTCTTTGGCCGCAAAATTATTGCTGTCGTGGAACATAGATGTTGGAAAGGAGATATTAGCCCAACGGATGCGGGCTGTGTCAGACCTTATTCCCAGTGAGAACTAGATCGAGGCCAATTGAGGTAAATTGGGAAGTATCATGTTCCTGTAGCGCATTCGCGACTTCGTCGCCCCTGATGCCCTTATTTGCTTCTGTCTACTTCCAAAGGACGACTTACATAATTTCATTTACTAGCTCTCATTTATAAAGTAGACCGCGTTCGTCTGCGTTAGACAGACTCTGGAATCGCGAACTTACTCCTGTCGAGTCTTCGCCTCCTGAGTTTCTCGTGTGTCGCTACGGTCTATACTCTAGGGCCGCATATTTTCGACAGTACTCAAGTCTCGCTCCACCTTAGCAGGGCACTCTCGTATACCTCTCGCTTAGTCAACTGCGCCGACCTCTGGACGTCGCCTGGTCTGATCAACCAGGTAGCCTGTTGTCTAGCTCGTTGGCACTTTTGCTCGTAATCGCTATGCCCCTTTGTACCTTCCAGGATGGCCACCTGCAGGTACAATCTCCGCAGTCGTCTGACTGCCCAGGAAAATCCCCCTGGTGGAATCATTGGAGGTGAATCCTCGACTACCTTGAGTTCTGATGCCACCTCTTTGGAAACAGTACCAATGATGGGGCAATCGTAGAAGCTCATAACACCGTAGTTGATGCAGTAGCCGGCAGGGATGTTGCTCTCTCGCCGCTGGCCCCCGGTCCTCTGGGGTCGTGGGTACATGTTTCGAGGTCACCTCGCACAACACTCAATAGTAGACAGCATCTGGGCGCAGGTGCTCGTAGCCATCTCAATAGTAGCGCTCTGTGGTCTGACAACTGCTATGAGGTTTTGAGTTCCCATATTGAAATAATTGAGTCCGAAATTGAGGACTCTACGAAGATTGAGAGTGAAGAAACTTTCACAGCTGTATTCGCCGTATGCCCGGTTGATGAGTCAAATGAAGAGCTCTCGCAAGAGCAAATTGAAGCAGTCAACCAGGCCACTACTCGGATGTCCTCCAAACAACATATGGCTTATGATCATAGACTTGACAATACCTCTTGTGTATCTCAGGTTGAACTCTGTACAGGGCCAGTTGAACTCTGCACAGGCAAATTGAATCTGTGTTTGTCACAGCTGGACTCTGTGTGCATCACAACTGAACTCTGTGCACTGAAGATGCAGAAAGCAGTTTTTAAGATAAAATGATAAAAATAAGGATTGACCTTGTCTGTAGCAACAAGGGGGGTGGAATGCTATTGACTGCAAGAATGCACAAAGGGGGACTTTCTGCACAAAAAGGTGAGTTCATGGGGAGAATGTTCAGAGGAGAGGAAATCACAAAAGGGGCTAGCTAGTGCTGCACAAAGGATGAAAGTGCTTTAACTAGGGAAGGATGGAGAAACTATAAAGACTAACTACTGTTCTGTTGACCTTGGTCAACTGCTGCTATGCCTCTTGGCATAGCCATACCACTTAACTTTTGCATCTAACTAAACACAGCTGCTCCATGAGCAGCACCCTAATTTAGCTAGTGACTGAACATACACTGTCTTGCACCTAAGATGCATTGCACCTTGATATAATGCCCAATATATTCTCTGTTTAAGGTTCCCTCTATGAAACCTGAGGTCTTCTTCTCAGTCAAGCATCCTAGGGATGACTTCTGATAATTTTGTTCTTCTAGTCCTCTGAAGGTATGTCCTTGGAGCTTTGAGCACACAATAGATAATCACTTTATATGATCCTCTAGTCACAGTGTTTTAGCCAGGGGGTCTCTTGCCTAGCACTTCCAACTGAGGGGTTTATATATTGTTTGGAAAAGTATATGAGTAAGACAAAATGTGTAATACAAAGCAGATAGTTTGGCTATGCAGTACAAATTCAGAGAAAGTGTTATGAACATACACCAAAAGATGAATATTTATATATTTGCAATTATGATTTTCTTTATATTTTCTTTACTAGTTTTCTTACAATTTGTACTTGTATCTTTCAGACTGTTATAACTTCTGATTATTTGTAGTATGACTTGTTCTCTTAGGACCTGATTATAAATAGTTAATCTATTTATAAGAGACAGTTTGACTTCTTGAGTTCTCAATTATTCTTAGTTCTGATGATGACTAAAGAAGTGTCTATATTTTCCCATCAGGAAGTTTTCATATTCTAATCTTAGAATTATCAAACTTCATTGATTCCCAAGTTAGGTTCTGAGTCAAGCTTTGGTACCTGAGGAAGCTTAATTAATCTTAGAAGCTTCTCAAGAAGTTACACAGCATTTATAGATAGTCTTTAAGGTAGATATATTTAGGTACATGTCCTGTAGTATATAAACCCCTCAACACCAACAA
>JAEUWS010000764.1:0-14693 GCA_018524945.1 Podaxis sp. C-F-92630
GAGGCCATCATGGTATCAGAGGGGTGCAACACATAAGTTGAAGCCAAGGCCTCGATACAGAGTCTGCGTGTGTCTGCCCTTGGCCGCCCATGGTCCGCCCCTGTCTGGAGTCAGCTCTTAACACTCCTGATGACCTCAGGAAATTAATGATGTTGGCTGGTGACATGTTAGGGAATTGGTTCTGAAGAGCTGCATATTTCTGTAGCTTGTCAGGGGAGAATGGATGGTTGGGGGTGGAGGCCTTAGCATATGAGGCCCTTTGTGTGGAAGGGGTTGGGGCATTAGACCTAGGGTACATCACCTTGTTGATGGGAGGAGGGGGACCAGGGTTGTTAGAGGGTTTAGGAGGGTGAGCGGGGGCTATGATTAGTTTGTGTGTTCATCAGTGAGTAACTTTAGACCATGATTTTTCTTCATGGGTGTCTGCTTGGGGGGGAGATGGAGATAGGGGTTTGGAGGGGTTGGTGGGTGCCTCTGGTTTATCAGAAGATGTGGGGGGAGCCATGTCAACATCTTTATTAGAGTTGGATGACTCACCAGGTTTGTTTGCTAGTTGTACTTTGTTGGTGGCTAGTATTTTGTCCAATTCTTCATTGAAGTGGACCAATTGGGATGTGGCTTTGGGTCTGAGTGAAGGGGAAGGAGAAGGTATAGCAGGATGTTTGTCTAACCTGTGTTGGTTATGGGTGATAGTGGGCATGGGAGTAGGTGTAGGAGAGGGGATAACATTCTGGGACTGCCCAGTAATGTTTTCAGGAGGGGAAGGGGTAATGGAGGTGCTCTGGGACTGCCCAGTAGCATCTCCTTGGAAAGGGAGGGGGGAGGAAATTGTAATGATATGAAGTTGTGGAGAGAAACTTCCATGCTGTTATATGGAACCATAGCATTGATCAATTGAGGACATTTTGATATGGTGATAAGGAGATGAAGGAGTCAGTTGGGGAGAGGGCTTGGGATTTCAGCTTCATTTTCAACAGCTGTGTTAAGACCAGAATTGATGAAGTCAAAGAGGATATCTGTGACTTCAAGGAAGAGTTTAGTTTGAGAAGTCACATGAGTATCAACCTCAAAAAGGGAATTGATGATGCCATTTTTGATGGCTGACTCCTCTGTTCCATAGTTCACCTCATGGTTGGTGGGTGTGGAGGGGGTAAAGGAGGGAATAGTGGGGAGAGGGTCTGAAGGTGAGGATTCATCCCAAGCAGCTCCAGGAGTAGGTGGGACAAAGTTGAAGGAGGCTGCATACTGTTGGGCCTCAGTAGGGAGGGTGTGGGATGATGGGGCGATTTCAGGAGACATGATGTTCTTGTCTTCCTGGGTAGAAGGGGCAATGGAAGGGTGAAGTGACTTGGCCATGCTATGGCTATCACTGGAGTTGTCATCTTCCTCACTGTGGGCAATGGAGGCTGCATCATCTTCATCTTGGATACACATGGTTTTAGCAAGAGTGGCCATGTGAGTATTGGTAGAAATGGAATGTTTGGTTCCAATAGATGGTGTTGGAGACAGGAGTTGGTGGAGGCAATATTCCTCCTTGTTGAGTTCTTGAAAAGGTCCCTGTGAAGGGGACCTAGGAAGAGTAGGAGTGGGTGTGGGCACTAGACTGGCCAATGAGTGGCAAAGACAAATGCTTTGAGCCTTTTGGACAGTTTTTTGAGTGGTTTTTTTGAAAGCACCAAGGATACCACTAGAGTCCTTGTTGTCAGACATAATGGAAGAATGAAATGTGTATTCCTTATTCTACAGGTAACTGGCCACTGAGCAGATGGTAGTGGTTACTGGAAAAGGAAGGTGTCATCAGGTCTTTGCCCATATGCTTCAATGAAGTGGGTGATTTCACTCACCCTGATGGTGCATGTAGCATAGTTCTCAGTGAACCTCTCTTCTGTGAGGTTGGGAACCATGGGCATTGACCAGGAAGTCTGAGCACAGATGTCCATACATTTGTCAACCATGAGGTTCTTAGCAGCCACCAGGTCAAGCCTCTCCTGTTGGCTCGCAGAGAGCTCAACAACCTCCTTGGAGGGAAGGTTGATCTTCTTGGTGAACTCCTCAACTTGGTTAGCCCAAGAGGGGGTGTGAGGCTCAATAGTGGCCTCAGTGTATGTGGGAGCAGTCTCCCTGGCATGCTTCTTGCTGGGACAGTGGGGGGTGCCAATGTCCTTCATTCATTCCACAAGTGGTTCTTTGTCTGATGTCTCTGCCTCTTCCTCCTCTTCCTCCTCTTCCTCCTCTTCACTGTTGGACTGTTGATAGTTGGCAGAAGCCATGTCATTGTCAACTTTGGCAGCAGCCTTGGCAAGGATCTTCTGCCTGGTTCTCTCACTTCTGAGAGAGATTTGAGAGACAACCTTCTTAATCTTCCTGTTGGAGAAAAGGGAGGTGATTTTAGTTGTGAATTTGCTGCCACATGTTTCATTGGCAGCAAAGATTGATTTTTTTTTAAAAAAAATCCAAGTTTATTGCAGAAATGCTAAGTTACTACAAATGGGCATGTGCTAGCAGTCCCAAGGCTGAAACTAAAAGAAAAGAAAAGAAAGCAAGGAGCACAGTAAAAGAAAGAGAAGCAGAGTGATGGAGCTAGCTATGAGGCAAGCTATCTAGATATAGTACAAAAGGAGATTGAGAAGGAAGATAGAGGACCTTAATGAACATCTGGAGCTCCATGTAATTGAAGCTGTTCTTGTCTGGAGAGGCAGTGTGTATTGTGCTCATCTAGGGTGACTGGCCCTTGAGGGATTTGGTTGGCAAAGGAAAAAGCAGTAGGATTGTCACTTAGGAAGTTTTGCAACCAGAACATGTTGTTCTGGTCACTGTATGGTCAGTGATATTTAGGACAATCATTGAGAATGTGGTCACAAAATTCAAGCATGACACTGTCACATGTGCAAGTGTTGATGTGGCACCCAGGGAAGAAGTGCTGATGGAAAGTGCTGATGGGCATGTGATTGGTGATGCAATGGGTGAAGTGCATGCATAAATTGACATCAGTGCCCATGGAGTATTTCAACCATGAGCCACCATTGGCATATGTTGGTTGGATGGGGGTCATCGCAGTGGAATTGAGTTGTAGCCAGTTATGGCTGTGGTATGTAGGAGACATCATGAGATCATTCCATTTTGTGAGACACTTGTCAGTGTAGTGTTTCTGAACATAGCCTATGGATGTGCAGAAGGGGGCACACTTGTTATTGCATACGTGTATAGACATAGCAAGGCAGTGAGCTTGATGATGTATGGACCATTTGGTGGAGGAAGGGATGAACCAGAAATCAATCTGGTTGAGAGGGGAGGAAGAGAGCCAGTCAGAGATGAGGGGTGCAATGCTGATGGAGTCCAGATGGGCACTGTGAGGACCATAAGTGAATAGACGTTCAGTGGAAGCAATAGAGTCCATAAAGACAGTGATATGATTACAACTACAGGAGGAAGCAAAAGAAATGGAAGAAAAAAGGCTGAGACGAAGAGCATATGATTCAGCATCGGAAGAGAGGACTTTCCCACAAGGGAGAACTCAAGAGGAAAGAATGTCTGTGGATGAAGAGTCAAAGACTAAATATGCAGATAGAGCAGAAAAATGAGATGAAGTTGGTACAGATCCATCTGTGGCTACAACAAGGGAAGAGGAAGAAGAAAATGCTTGATTGTGGGCACAAGAGGCAGATTCAAGGTGGCAGGCATGGACATTGTTGTCTGTGGGAGTGGGCATTTTGTGAAAGTTGATGTGCAAAGGATATCTGTTGAGGATGTGTGCACCAGGTTTAGCATATGGGTGGAGGAGTTGGAAAGAGTCAGATATGAGTTGGGTGTCAGATACAAAGTCTAACACCATGGATTGGGTTTTGGTCTCATATGCTTCAATGTGATCAATGTTGCATGTGAGTAATTTGAGACTGTGACTGGGTGGTAGGGTGTGATATCTGAATGAGCATTGCTTAGCTAGCTTGAACAGGTGAAGGTGTATTGGGATGAGACCAGCAATGGCCTCAATCCCACCAGAAGGGGAGGTGTGGAAAGTGCCTGTGATCCAGATTGTGGCTGCATGTTGCATCTTCTGGAGTTGTTTAATGAGGCTGTGACAATGTCCATGATGGTTGAACCAAAGACAAAAGCTGTATGTGGCTATTGGGACCACACATGACCTGTAAAGAAGGCATTTATTCTTGGGAGAGAGGCCACAAATGGAGTTGCCAAGGAGTCTCATGCACTTGATGGTAGAGAGTGCCTTGGTTGAGTAGAAATGAATGTGTTCATTGAAGGAGAGGGAGCAGTCAAACCAAAAGCCTAAGTAATGGAGGAATGGTTTGGGGTGAATGTTGATCAGATGTGATCCAATCAGGTGGATGCAAACTGGTGGGTTTGGCTCATGTGAGGGTCAGTTGGAGAAGTGATAAGCCTTGGTCTTGTCATGTTCAAGAGTGAGGCCCATGGAAGTAAGGAAATTTTCAACTTCCCAGTATATGTTACCTAAGATAAAAGTGTTAGTGTAAAATGAGGTTGACTGTACAAGTATGAGACCATCATCAATGAAAGAAATTATTTTACAACTAAAAGAGTTCAAAAAGCAGTGTATGAGGGGGGAGAGGAATAAAGAGGTAAGAATGGGGGAAAGGGCTGAGCCTTGACCTACTCCTATTGAAGTGGGAAATGATGGAGACAAATTGTTGTTCCAAGAATAAGTTGTAGTCCTGTCAGAAAGGTAACTAGTGAAAAAGGAAACAACACATCCTGGAAATCTGTGTCAGGATAAAATGGCTGTAAGAAGGGAGTGATTGACTGAAGGGAAGCATTGAGCTACATTGAAGGCTAGAACACTGGATTTAAGCTTTTTTTTCCAGCCATCTCATATAAGGTGCATCACATAGATGCTGGTGTCTTCAGTTGAGCATTGTATAAGGCCACTGAATTGAAGTGCATGAACAAGGTCAAGGGCTGTGGATTCAAATTGCATGCATTTGGAGAGCATCTTCTCAATTAATTTACCAAGAGTGTTGAGGAGGACTATTGGTTGGAACATCTTCAGAGTGTTGTAATGGGGCTTGTTTGGTTTGGGGATAATGACTGATGTTGAGGCTTTGAAGTAGTCCAGCCAATAGGACAGATGGATGCAGTTGGAAGTGAAGTTAATGAAGTCATCTCTAAATTTAGAGTGTGACATCATTGATTTGATATGGGCCCAGGACAGGTGGTCTGGACCAGGAGTGGATGAATTAGTGCATAGTTTGAGGGCATCCCAGAGCTCTTGATGGGAGAAGGGGGTGAATTGACAGGTGGGTTGGTGTGGTAGATGGGAAATGACATGGTCAATGTCAACAGGTCAGTTAGAGGCAGAGTTGTAAGTTTGGTGGAGGGTGTTCCAAAGCAAGTCAAGATCATTACATGGCTGACCTTGGAACATGATGGATTCAGTAGGGGGTAAGGAACATTTGTCAATCCAGGACATAAGGTCCCAGGGCCTGCATTTCTCATTGGAGATTTCCTCAATCTTATTATCAAAGAAGGAACATTTGGTGGTGCAGGTAGTGTGATGGAAGTTCTTCCAGTTGGATTTGGATTTGTGGTGTTGAAAGGTTCAAATGGCTTCCATGCATGATTTATTCCACCATGGTTTAGACCACTTGTTTAGGTGGACGGGGATTGCATGGTTGTTCCACTCCTGTGAGACAATGGAGAGGAGTTGGTCAGCATACAATTGGAGGTCAAGGGTATTGTTGAAAACCAGTTGTAGAGATTCAGCTTGTAAAATAATATATGTGAGGAATGCAGTTTCTTCCTCAGAATCTTTGGGAATGGTGAATTTCATATGAGCAGGGGGTACTGGTTTTTGGGTAGAGATGATGGTCAAAAGAGGAATATGGTCTGATTTAGCTGCTAGGTCATGTCAGATGTGATGGGTGGGGCTAAGGTCTTGGTTGATGGAAAATATTAAGTCAATGGTGGTGTTGCCCTTGGACAGATCATCTGGGATGTGGGTAAAAAGTTCTTCAGGAGGATTGGTGGGGGTGGAAATAGTGAGTCCTGAAGAGTTCATGATATCAATGAGTTGGTATGCATGTGCAGAGTAGTGAGAGGTGCAGGTGTCCCATTCAGGAGAGTGGGTGTTGAAGTCTCCACTGGCACAGATGAGGGAAGGGGGAAGGGTACATGTTTCTAAGTATGAAAGGGAGGAATTTTCTTCAGAATCAAAATAAGAGTTGAGGATGAATAGTTTGGAGGGAAAAGAGAGGGAAATAAGTTGGAAGTCTGGGGAGTCAACTATACTAATTTCAGACCTTGGTAGTAGGTGGCAAATGGAAGAGTTAGCATAAGTAAGAGTTTGAGCTTTGTGGGCTTTGTTAATCAAGGGGATCCAATTCCCACTGATAGGGGGTCCATCTAAGGGGTCTCTGTCAGAGTCCTTAGTAGAGGGAACATTACAGATGAAACCAAGGGGAGGTTCTTATAGACATAGAAGGTGAAATTGTTTAAATTCAGGAGAATTGAGAAGAAAGTCAACAGTGAGTTGGTTCTTTTGAATGTTGTAAAATAAAATCAAAACATGAGAAATATAGGGGGGGGGAAGAGGGGAATTGTTCAGACATTAATGGCATGTGAGTTGAAATCATGATGGTTTTTCTCTGCTTTGAGTTCCTGGATCTTGGAGGAGATCCATTCACAGTTGAATCAGTGACAGAAGAAGGGGCACTTGTCACTATTCACAAGGTGCTCCTTCAAATCACAAGAAAGGCACTTGAAAGAGTCAATATGGGGGCATGTTTTGACATTGGCTGGGGTGGGGTCATGTGGGTTGGGACCAGCTTTGCCTCAGCAGCAAAAGCCATCTCGGCAATGGTTGTCAGTGTGGTGAGGGTCACCACATATGGTGCAGCAGGGGTTATGAGCTTTGCAGAGGTGGGTAGGATGTCCCCATCACCAGCACCTGGAGCACAGAGGGCTGGTGGTACACATAGTGGCACCACAGAAGGTGCAGACATGACCTTCAATGAGGATTGTGTGGTTGATTAGAAGTTTTGCATGGGTAGCTGACTGAGAGTCCCAAAGGTCAAAAAACAGGGATGTGGAGTTGGAGTGAGGAGGGACACAGCAGAACCTTGGTTTGCTGATTATATGATTGAGGGTTTCACTATAATCAGAAGACATGATTATATTGAAGAAGTCATTGGCAGTGTGAGGGGTGCCATCAGGGCAGAAGTATGGAATGTTAGTCAATTTAATGAATGACTTTGACATGGGGAGGGCCAGTGAAATTGAATTGCATAGTTCAGGGGAGGCAAAATAGGATCTATTTGCATCAGCGATGCCTTTCTTGATGATAAGGAGTTCTTTGTCAATAGCTACTTTGTTGGTATTGAGCCATAAAGTGTGCTCAGTGATGCAGGCAGACTCTACTTGAGGGAGGAGTCCTTTTTGGGACAAGGCATTGTTGCAGTTGCAAGCAATGAGGTCAAGTGAAGGGAGGGAAATTGGTTTGAAAACTTCATTGAAGGGGACAATGATGTTCTTGTGGGACAGGCCTTGTGTGGCCTTGGGCTTGTTGGAAGGTCAGGGAGTAGATGGTGTGGGCTTCTGGGGTTGGGATTTAATGTCTCCTGAAGACCAGAGGAAGTTGATAATGTCAACTGGTGACATGTTTGGAAATTGATTCTGGAGAGCTGCATATTTCTGTAGCTCATCTGGAGAAAATGAAGGGTGAGGGGAGAGCACTTTTGCATAGGAAATGTGCTGGGTGGAGGGGGTGGGGGCATTAGACCTCAGTTTGTTTTTATAGTTGACTGGGGGGGAGTGGTGGTCAGTTTAGGAGGAGGGGGGTGAGGAGGAGCAGTGATAGGCCTTTTGATGGCAACTGGCTTGCATGGGTTGCCATGTTTGGCAACTTTGGACCACAATTTGTCTTCATGATTGTCTGATTTGGGGGGGAGGGAAGAGGAAGGGTTCTTGGAGGGCTTGGTGGATGTCTTTGGAATTGTAGGAAGTTGGGAGGGGGGAGGAGCCATGTCAACATCAATGTTGCTTTTGGAAGACTCACCTGGTTTGTTTGCCAATTGAACCTTGCTAATAGATAACACTTTGTCCAATTCATCATTGAAATGGACTGTTGTTGCTTGAGGGACTACAGGTGCCTGAGCAGGGGAGGGGTAGGGGGGGGCAAGTGGGTTGTTTGTCCTTTCTGCACTGATTGCAAGTAGTCGAGGACATGGGAGTGGGAGCAGGAGAGGATGTGTTATGTTGAGGTTTCCCACTGTCATTGAGAGGGGGAGACAGGATATTAAGAGGAAGAGGAGGGGGGAATTGAAGAGAGATAAAATTATGCAGGAAGACCTGCATTCTATTGTAAGGAACTATGGCATTGAGTAGGCTAGGACTCTTTGTTATGGTTGTAAAGAGGTGAAGGAGTCAGTTGGGGAAGGAATTGGGAATTTCCTGGCTATTTTCAATGGCTGTGTTTAAGCTGGAATTAATGAAGTCAAAGAGAATGTTGATGACTTCAAGGCAGAGCTTTGTTTGTGATGTAGAGTGAGTGTCAACTTCAAATAAAGAGTCAATGATGTTATTTTTGATGGCTGACTCATCAGTTCCATGGGTCACCTCATGGTTATTGGATGTGGGGGGGGTGAATGTAGGGATAGTGGGGAGGGGGTCAGAGGGCTGGGATTTATCCCAAGTGACTCCAGGAGTGGGGGGTATGAAGCCATAGGATGTAGTGATTTGTTGAGCTTCAGTGGGTAGATTGTGAGAAGAAGGCACAATCTCTGGTGACATGATATTGCAGTCTTCTTGAGGGATAGAAGGGGCAATAGAAGGATGAAGTGATTTGGCTGTACTGTGGCTGTTGCTTGAGTTGTCATCACTGTGAGCAACAGATGCCATGTCATCTTTGTCTTGAATTTGCATGGTTTTAGCAAGGGTGGCCATGCACATGTCAGTGGAGATAGAATGTTTAGTTCCAAGGGATGGAGATGGAGAAGGTGGTCGACAAAGACTATATTCCTTCTTATCAAGTTCAAGGAATGGTCCTTGAGAGGGAGAGTGAGGGAGGGTGGGGGCAGGGTTGGGTGCCAAACTGGCTGACAAGCGACAACAACCAAAGGAACAGAGACTACAAGCAGGATTCTTGATAGCACCAAGGAGACCACTAGATTCCTTGTGCTCAGACATTTGTAAAATTAGTTTTGTATTCCTTTATGCTACAAGTAACCTGCCACTGAGGATGATGGTAGTGGTTACTGGAAAAGGATGGCAGCAAAGATTGATTCTGGTGGAGAGGGATCACAGGGTGAGGAGGCCCTGATAACTTGCATTGAAGTACTAGCTTCAATAGGCATATTGTTAGCCATGTAACCAACACAATTGACTCACAAAGAATAGATGGTGGTGGTATGAGGCCAAGAAAGGATGTGAGAAATTTGGCTGAAAGCATTCAGTCCCTGAATGTTATAGATTGGCTTTGCAAAATCTATGACATATAGCTACTGATTTCAATTGTAGTTCCATAACTCATTTCTGGAACTTCTGTGAATATCAAGTTCATTTCCATTGCAGAAACAGGGAACTTGTATCATCACAACAAGCTGTTACCCTGTTTTCTGGGATAAACCTGCTCATGTCTTCTGTATTCTGTATTAATTAGAACTTTAATTCTAATTAATTTCTAGGGTGAGTTTCATCCAAAACTGTGGACACCCATTTTCTGTTAAATAGAGGAATTGACACTAGCCAACTTCCTCACTACTCTGTTGATTTTCAACCAACCAAAACCCCAACTTCAGTCTCATGTTGCCAACTTCACCTATCACTTCACTCAAAGACCCATCTTCCAAAGACCTGAAAGCCCTTCTCATGAGGAAGAAAGCTGAAGAAAAGGAGCAGGAAGAACATCTCATGAGGGAGGCAGAAGAGAAGAAACAAAAGAAGGAAGCCAAACAAGCCAAGAAGGAAGCAAAATGCCAAACTCATGAGGAGGCAGAACAGAAGGAGAAGGCAGAGGCTGAATGCCTGGCTTGTGAGGAGGCAGAACATAGAACCAAGGAGAAGGAAGAGAGGAGGAAGAAAGAGGAAGAAGATCACTGAGCCTGCAAGGAGGCCAAGAAGGAGGAAGAGCAACATTGGGCCCATGAACAGCAGGAGCAGGCTTGACATGAGTGTGAGGAGGATGCTTGCAGGTAGGATGAAGTGGAAGCCTGTCTATGGGCACAAGGTAAGTAGTTGATCATCCTTTGTTACATCATTACTGACTTCTGTGACATGTCAGGGGCCACTTCCCTCCCTGCAGTTATGCAGGCTACTGATAGAGCAGGTAAGTGGCTTGCCCACTTGCTAGAGCTGTTTGGTAGGAACTGTTTTCCTACCAGACTTCTCTATGCTAAATATTATTCTGACTATTATTTACAGGGCCTTCACTTGTCAACTACACACCCCCACCCCACAAGCTGGCCCCCCAACAGGCCACCTGTGCCTCAAAGTAAGTGGCATATTTTCTGACTTCAAAATTTGTCTGCTGATTATCATCTGTTGCTAGCTCCTAAACCTAGAAAGAAGCACAGAAGGCTCCAGGCCCCCAAGATTGGTGAGTCCTGGGTTGTGGAAGACACACTATCAGGGGGCACTTATCAGCCCTCCACAACTCCAGTAACATTGCCATCCCCTCATCCCAAGAAATGTGCCTGCAGCACATCATCTTCATGTCCTGCAAAGGTCACAAAGTCCTCTACTGTACAAGACACTGGTTTGAAGTCTTGTGAGGAGGCTGGCAAGTCCAAAGGCAAAGGTAAAGCCAAGGAGGCTGCTCCCAAGTCTAGTGAGTCCCTCCTTTCTTAACTTCTTGATTTCTACTGACATTGCAATTCTCTGATGCTAGCTCTATGTACCAATGATGACCTGGTATGCAAGCATGGCATTGTCATGTCATACCAGTGGCTTCACCCCACCAGTAAATTCTTTTCCTTACTGCACACCAAAGGCATGGTAAGTCTTCCTCATGGCATTTCTGATCAACTTACTGACTTCTGCTACTAGGTACTTATGTGGGATGAGAATCCCAAGTGCCCCAACTGCATTCACAGTTGGGTGCCTTGCACTCACAAGCCCTTGTCTCTCAATGACTAGGACAAGGAGAAGGACCCTGACAATCCCATTATGTGACCACTGGAGGTCACTGTCAAGCATGTCCCTTGTGAGCCTTGTCAGGCTAAGGGACAATCCCACTGCAGTCACATGAAACCCCCAGCCCTCATACAGAACCTTGTGGAGATGCTCCACATAGGTACAATTTCAAGTGAACACTGTAAGTTCTTGTTTCTGTTTCATCTTAGTTGCTGATTTATTTGGCCACATAGTGTTACTTGGAATTTTTCTTTGATCATTTGCTAACCTTTAGGGAACATGTTAAGCTTTATGCTAACAAGCTGCTATTGTCTGTCAGAGTGATGCAATTACTCAGTAATTCTACCTGAGGCTTATCTCCTCTGAACAAGAGGATTCTCTACAGGTCTTGTATGGTATCAATTGCCACATACAGGTACCAGTTATGGTTCTTCAAGGGTGCTAGAAACAAAGGACTCATAAAAACCCTGAGCAGCATGCAACAGAAGGCTGTGTTATGGATCACAGGTGTGTTTTGAACCTCACCTGCAGGGGGTGTTGAGGCTTTAGCCAGCCTCATGCCCATTGACCTTCACCTGTGCAAACTTGCTGATAGGCAAGTCACACACTCTACCAAACTCTTGGGAGCCAACCATGCCCTCAAGAACATCATTGGCTGGACCAACCAGTCCAGTGACCTACACTCTGTCAAGGGCATGGACTATTGTATCCAGCTTTCTGTCAGAGGTGCCCTCATTGAAGCCCACCAAGGCCAGGACAGAGTCACCTTCTCCTACACTGCTGACTCTGCTTATGCAGAGCCTGGCCAGCACATTACTGACATGTTTGACAATCAGATTCAATTCCATGAGTGGGACAAGGAGTGATCACAACCTTGTCTCACCCACATCAATGATGTACTAGAACATGCAGACCAATCCATGTTCTCAATTAGTTCTGATGCTTCTGTCATCAAGCAAGGGCAGTACCAGGCCATTTCTGTAGCCAAAATCTACTGGTCAGGTGAGTGCATCCACACTATCACCAAGCTGGCAGGGCATGCCACTGTGCCTGAAGCCAAGATGTTTGCCCAACAATTGGGCATCTCATACATCACTTGTCATTTCAGCAAAGAATGCCTAACTTTACAGGTATTCATGGATTCCATAAGCACCTCCAAGTGTCTACTGGATCCATCTGCACATTCTGGCCAACTATTCACTTTGGCTGCCATGGAGGGGCTAGAGGACTTCCTAGGTAAGTCCCCTAACAATTCACTACAATTTTTCCAAGTCCCCTCCCATATCAAGTGGTGGATCCAGTGTGAAGCCCACTGCTCTGCTGTTTCCACCCAGAACAACCCCTGAGTTGAGGCTAGCTGGCCATCCTACCAGCACCCACCTGTATCTGCTGGCTTTCTTCACTCCAAGCAGGTCCAGTCACACCTTGACACCTGGAACACCTGGTTCCAGAACCCACAATACTGTGGATGCAACTTCCTCATCCTCACCAATGGCCATTGCAATATCCAACCCACATATGCAAACAGTGGTTCTTGGCTCCCCACCTTCAGTGATTCACCACAACTATGTGCTAGGGCAGTCCAAGCAATCACTCACCACACTCCAATTGGCAAGTACAGGGAGTGGTTCTTCCCCCAAGAAGCCACTGCCTGTCATTGTGGTCAATTCGAGTCCCACAAGCATATTCTGCACTACTGCAAAGAATATGGCAGCCACCAGACCCCATCAACAATCTGGTGTGACTCCACAAATTCCTCAGGCTGAACCCCCACATATTTGCCTTTCCCCCTTCCAAGGAGGTGCTCACTATCAATGCCCTTATTGGTGTTGCTAAATCAATATTGGTGACCCTCCCCTCATTCATCCACTTCTCCTTCTTTTCCTTTACACCTGAGGTTCAAGGGGATTCACAGAAAGGTTATCATGCCTGTATGGTCTCCCACATTACCAACAGTTCATCCAGATTTGGACTTTATCTATTTATTGTCTGTTTTCTTCTATCTGAGTGACTTTGAGCTGGATTTGCAGAAGGGTTAGCACCCATATGGTTTCCAGACTTAGCTATAGCTCAATATTCTCCTCAACATTTGTCATCAGGCCTTAAGCCTGAATACTCATGCTTCATTTCTCTCTAGGTCTACACATTATGTTAGTAAAGGAGTGGTACACAGTCTTGGTGAGCTTGGTGAGGCTATTCAAGTTGCTGGGAGATGGTGTAGGAAAGACCCTGTTTTTCTTCTCTCTTTCATCTCTACTCTGAACACTTCTCTTCTCTTATCATTTCCTGATTGCATGTACATGTAGTTAGGTGTGGACTGCTACTGGATGCTACATAATAAACCTGAAGGAAAAAAAAAAAAAAAAAAAAAAAAGTTGCTGATTTATTTTCTTGGATCTGTGCAACCATCTCTGCAACTTGAGTGTTACTTGGACTCAGGTCCAGGCCCTCAAGTTGCAATATCACCTGGCCATCACTAACTACCAGACACAACTCAGTGAGTTCACACTGGACTTGGTGATGGCCAAGGACTATCACAGCCACAACCCTAATTACTAGGTTGAGGCTGGTCTTGCAGACCACCAAGCACAAGCAGACTGACTGTTCCAGTTGACTCACAAGTGTTTGGTGGATCCTGATGTGGACATGGGCACCCCCAAGACATCCATGTGTCTTTACATGGCACAGGGTCATCTCAAGGAATATTTGTATACCATGATAGGGGTAAAGCTGGCCATCTGGCCTGAGCTTCCTGCTGCCCCTACTTGGTTGGATCATAGACAGATGGCCAGGGAACATGTAGGCCTCTCACCTATTTTGGAAGAGCTGGCTCACAAAGAAGATGCTGCAGAGGCCCCTGAAGGTGGGGACATTGTCATGGTCAATGTTTGCAAGGAATGACCACTTTCTCCTTCTCCCACCAATGCCCCTTCTCTGGCCTCTAGCAAGACTTCATCCTCTGAGTTGGCTCCCAGTTCTCATGTGGCCACCCCTGCTCCAGTTCATGCACCATCTCCTCCTGCTCCCAGGTCCCCTGACTCTGAATCTGAGGAGTCATCTGAGGAGGAACCCCTGGCTGGCAAGTAGGATGGGTTGGGCTTTCTCACACAGATTTTCTCTGGCATCTTTTTGGACTTTGTAAATTCTTTGACATTCTGCCTTGTAACTTAGAGATTTGGTTTCTCTACCTAGGATAATTTCCTTAGGTCTGCTTCTCTCTTAGTTACTCAATAATCTCTTGCTCTAGATAGTTAGAAACTATTTGTAGTTTCCTACTATCAAATTTTTTTGTTGTCTGATACTCTGCATTCTTAATATGATGATTGTTTTCTTTTGGAATCCTTGCATGATTATAAGTCTAGACTTCTGTCCATATTACTAAGTGAGAGACTCCACTTCCATGAAAACTCCTTTGTGATAGGGTTTCTCATGATGATATGAATCTGACTTTATTAATGATAGTCATCTTTACTGATCCATTGGAGACTCTTGCTACTGTAATTGGGTATCTTCCTTAATTAGGATCTGGTTTTGGTCATGCCAAAAATCCACTCATGTGTCTGAATGCAGTTTACTGAGTTGTTGAACTCCTC
>JAEUWS010000613.1:0-14616 GCA_018524945.1 Podaxis sp. C-F-92630
GAGTTTCTTAAGGTCTCCAAGTCAATAACATCTTTTGGACAATTTGCTGATGTCGTTAATATGGGTCACACTGCAGTCAGTGCGCTACACTATACCCCCATCTGGGCTATTCAGTTCAATGTCCCTACCCGGGCTCAACAGCGTACTGAAACTTCCAAATTGGCACCTCTGGGTTTGTTTGCTAATCTCTACTAACTTGTGTGTTGGTCAGCAATGGCGATTGAACCCTCTCCTCTTCCTATAAACTAGGACCCCCTGATATCATGGCAGCGGTGAGTTGCTCTGCCTCGCTGTCGGTCCTGCTAATACCAACAAGGCAATGAACATCTCAGTCAAGTGGGAGTAACTCCCAGCTAACGGCTGGGAACGGTGATGCAGGAAAGCGGGTTTCCATCCTATCCCCCAGTCCGAAGTGACCTGAGGTACAACCTAACTGAGGGAGATTAAGAGTCGGCGTTAATAGTGGCACGCCACCGAATAGTGGCCCCACCAACGCTATGGTTTAGCCAAATGGAATGCCACCGAGCTAGCAAGGTTACTACCTTTCCATATGCCATACCTGGTGGTTCCTGGAGAAACCACGCGTGGCCGGCAACTCACTCTCCGTCCAAACGGACCATAAACTTTGCGTATGACGCTTCCTGGCACCTCGCAAACTGCTCGGCCGATCCCCAGACATCACGAGGAACGGGGACCTGATAGAGACTCGAAGGGGTCTCCATACAATGAAGGAATCCTCTTCCCCGGTCAATGAGCGTTGAACGTTAATGAACAGTGGGACCTGATTTTTTCTATAAACAGAAACCCAATGCTCATGGCGCGCATGGCATTTGACATACACTAAGCTTCTTCGATTCACTTCGCAATGCTTCGCTTCTCGCCCACCAGCCACTATCACCCACCTTGAAGAATAACAGGTATTAGAGCTCCCTAGAACATCCGAGACGTCGGAGCTCAGCTCCATCACCATGCAACACCCTCGCGACCACTATCTACCTTATCAGTCGTCCGCTTTGCATTGAAGCCCTGTATATTAAGTCTTCGACGGCGGCTCTCCTCCCCGCACTTCAACTAACTCCCAGCAATCTCCAACCACAAATGCGCACGGCACTCGCTCTCCTCGCTCTTCCTGTTCTCTCCGGAGCAACTCCTACTCGAAGACAAGCTTGTCTTTCTCCCAACAGGGAAGTATGCTGTGCGTTCTCTGCTATCAAATATTTTTACTACTGTAGTATCTGAGTACTGTTTATAATCAGGTCGTCTTGTCCGTTCTCCCGACGCACAGCCCACAGGGGCACCGCTTCCATCCCTTCCATTCCCTGTTCCTACTGTTCCCGGCAATGTTGGCGGTAAGCTTGTGTTCTTTCGTTGCGCACTATCAAGTTGTTGTTGAATATTGATGTCTGTAGTGGCCTGCGTTGCCCTTGATCTGGCGGGTACCTGGTAAGTCGCATTTCAAAGTTACCATATTTCATTGCACCTTACGCGAACGTAGTCCTCCAGAGACCACTTCCGCCTGTTGTCCGCAAAGTGGCTTCGTGAGCTTTCCAACCCTCCCCAACGTATCACTGGGCCTGACTTGACATCACGCAGTTGGGAATAATCGTATTTGGATGTACCTGAACAACTTGGAAATCCTACTCGATACGATCAAGGCGTCATTAGTATCTAAGATCTTTACGAATAAGTATCTCTTTCTTGTCGAAAAATCAGACGGCTTTTTGTGAACTGATTGTGAAGTGGGGTCTGGCACTTCTTTGAACCAGAGGGTAGCAGTAAACTCACTGCATTTTGCGCTGTTAAGCCCAGATTGAAATCCCGGAACTGTCTATCCTCGGTTGGTCGTGGATATTCTGTAACCTTCTTGAGCATGTAAACGAAACCCGTAATGATTCTTAACACAGGCCGCATAGCAAACGATACCTACAACTCTATCTACCTGTGCATTTTGATCTATTGTCCCTCGTCGCTCAAACGCACATTGAGCCTCTAAATTAGCAGTCCTCAGCCACAAGATTATTCTCCAGAAGCTTGTGAGTTGGCTTCAGCAATGGGAATCAGCGCGGAAACCTCCGGAGAATGAGCTATTTCCTTTCCTTTCCCCTTGTGGTTAGGACCATTAACGGCGCAGCTATACAGCTTCGCCGCCTTGTCGTTTCCATTACGCGCACTAACGAGACGATGTATATCTCGAATATACGCGAACTGTTCGATCAGGGCAGGATTGGCTCCCAGCGAACGACTTAGAACGATAGTGCGGAGGAATGGAGGAAATGGAAGGGAACCTCCTTGGGTTTTAGAAATGGTAGAAGATGAAGAATCTGGAGAGAAGGATGAATCTGGAGATGGTGGCATCGGGGAAGAGGTTGATGAAGCCAAGTGTGTGGAAACGGACGCAGCGTGCAGAACCTGAAGAAGATTGTTATACTCTGGTGAAGGAGAGCCCGAGTTCGAAGGTTCGAGATCGTCGATCAAAAGTAGGATCGGGGACAGCCTCGCTTGTTCTGTGTAACTCAAAGAAAAGAGAGCATGCAGCAGTAACTGGAAACGGGCACGGTAGTCCTGGGAGCCAAATGCCTCACCTTCGATGGAGAGGTGGAAGGCGTCGGCGAGCTTAGAATCAGAGAGCGACAGTTGGTATATCATGCTATTCAGCATGTCGGTGAGGTTGCTAAACTGGTCGTTTTGCCTCCCACTGCCTCCTTGGGCGAAAGAGTAGTATGCGACAGGAAACCCGATGACTTTCGACGCTTCCAGAAATGTCGCCACCACCTGGGTCTTCGTCGCTCCAGTCTCGAATTTTCCGTGAAGCCAAAACACCGAGTGTTCCGCTTCATGGTTAACCATCCATCGAGCAATTTCGTGGAACGTAGTGTTGTGGTAAGAAAGGGTCTCAATTCCTTGCCCTTGAAAGCAGGGGAAGGCCATTTCCGTGCCTTTCAAACTCCATAACTGAGGGTACTGAGTAGACACTGGTAAAAGTGATGATTAGGTCAAAGACTTATATCATGGACAGCACTCACGGGGAACTATTTTCGGGGGATCAGGACTAGGTTTCAGGGTAAAAGAATCCCCAATTCGGCGAAGCTCATTCTCGATGAACTTGAGTTGTTGACTCTCTATCGGACAATGCCATCAGTCGCACACGCCGAGGCCTTCCATACGGGGCTTACCTAGGCCAGACCTTTCTGATTGATGGAGCTGAAGGAGTAACCAGAATCCACGGAGAATACGATTTGCTAGATAGGTAAGCTGCTCGGAAGATTTGGCTGGCGTTTTTTGGTAGGTTGTCATAAACTTGGTCGTCTCCCGAAGGAACAGCCAGGCATTGTTCTCGAGGTCATATGATGTTTCCTTACGGCTGTGGCTCTGTATATACTAAGGTTCACAATGCGTCAGTTTGGCGAGAGATACAGTAAAGAGTTTCAGCATACGTTTCCCATTTGATGAACAAATTCAGAGAGGATCACGTAGGATGCCTGGTTCTAACATTTTTAAATACTAGGTTCGGGTGGTAAACGGTTGAGTATAAAACTCACAAAGGAATCCGTGAGTGTAGGGACAAAATCATCAAGAGTCTTGATGGCGTTCAACACCGTCCCCGGGTAGTGCTCGAATACGATCTTGGCTCTGGACTCTCCATCGGGAAGCTGATCTGGCTTGTCTTTAAAATGGATCGGATATAGTCTGAGGTTGAGCTCAAGAGACATCGGCTGAGACCCTTTCTTCGACTTGAGTTCAACGGTGAAAGGCTCTGGAAGGGACATGCAGGATAAATAACCCGGGACCAACTCTGTGAGCGGATGACTTACTGGGAGAGTGTAGGTCTCGCTTCTCCAAAAGTTCGGAGATGGTAAAAGAGTTTGACTCTCCGATGATTGACGGTTTCTCAAATAGATTCCGTCTCTCGATGAGAAAGACAAGTTTGGAGAACATAACAAGCCTCATTCTGTGCCCAGATAATGAGGACCGGCAACCAAAGTTAGAGATGCCTGCGCCTACCCTTCTGGAGTCTCTTCCACAAGAAGCTCGTTCCCGTTGGGTGTTTTCCAAGATGTGGCGCTTCTCTTGTCTCCACATTTAACGGCGACTCTGTACTGTTTAAGCCTGGACGCGGGTATGCCCACCATCTTGGTGACTGTAACGATTGAATAATCGATTTGTGGAAAAAGAGTTCCACCCACAATGAAAGTTCGCGCCGAAGTCCTTCATCCCTGAAACCTCCCTGGAAGTTCACGAGTTTGTAACGGTGACGAAAAAAGCATGCCGCGGACGCACTCTCTATTTCTCGTTCTCTGAGATTGCGACGGGCTGGGAGGATCGCTAAAGCTCAGGCGGCGGGCTGGTTTGTTGCTGTTGTCAGTTTTGTTCTGGGCGGATTCGGGAGACGTTGGAGACATAGTGATGTGTCTGTAGGCTGTGCAGGGTGCGTGATTCTGTAGCACCTCGATGCTATATATATAGGCTTATCCATCTACCGCCGTGTGTGCACAAGGGGCCAAGGCCACAGCCTTTGGGCGCTTGCTTTCCATATCGGAGGAAAGGATGCTATTCTGATCATGGGTTTGGTTCCTAAATGGCAAATAAAATGTCTTCTGTTCTTCCATGACAATAAGGAGACAGGGGCGCGGAAAATCTTGGATTGCGAGAAAGGGAGAAACAATGGATCAACTGGAGGGCTACAGCTGTTGTATTGACAAATTGGTTTAGTCTATGACGACCCCTTATCCGTACAGTGTGTATATGACTCACAGAAAATGCTTTACTGCGGCGGGTTTTCTATCAGAGAGTGTGATAGCGCGGCAGGAAGATGCTGTAGGGGGGAGCTGTGATTGTGGCAAGAAAGAAGAGTCTGAAGACGGAAGCCAAACAAAGGTCAACCGATCACAGGCGTTAATTGTTACTCAGGTCGCCAAGCACCGGTTTAGGCCTTAGGTTCTGTCTTCTTCCAACGATAATCATGTCGGGGCAACTCGGTACATCCGACTGGAGACTTTATTTATCGTATTCGACCATCTTCCGATGTGGGCAGGTGAGGAACCTGTGCGCATTTCCCAAATCCCAATTTCCCTCATGCTCGGAGGGTATCTAAGGCGGTCGCTGGTCGGTGTATGGCCCTGTTGGTCTGTATCCATTTGGTGTTCTTGTACCGAAATTTGTCCAAGCCGCGTGACAGGATAGAAGTCTGGGAGTGATAGTATGTTGGGCGCAACGAGCTACTATATAGAAACAGGGCGAGCAAATATGTCGAAGTCATATCACGTGATCCCATTACCTCCGTGGCAGTGGAATTTGGAGTGCATTAACTTCACACTCATCTCGTTGATACTTTGCTTTCCAGTCACCGCGCTCAACAGCCGGTCTTCATTCTGGGAACTCACCAACTAACCTTCCACCATGTTCCCGACATTCTCCAAGTTGCTCTCGCTGGCAAGTCTTCTCGTCTGGTCGCTTTCGTTGGGCACTGCAAATGCAGCGAGTGATTCCAAAACGCGGGCAGCAAACAGGACTATTGAAAGGGTACGTCTCTCGTCCCCTCAACCAGACTCATTCTCGAGGGAGAGTGACGGTTCTGTCAAAACCGCCACTCTCTTCATCTTAGTGACCTGAACTAATATCCTTCCAGACTGTAAACCTCAGATCACATTCTCTATACGCTCCTTACATCGACCAGGATCTTCAAAACAGGCACGCTCATCCCCGCATACTCCATTACATCTCGCTAACGCCTCTGAAACTTTAGATGGTGGGACTTTGGTGCTGACGCATATATCGTATGTCACGACATGAGAAGGTCAAACAGACTATTATACCCACTTGGACTTTCCAGAACACCAACAAGCACGTTCGACTAACACGAAACCGGCCATCCCAGATGGTATGGTGTATCCTGTCGCTCGGCTACAACCTTCACTGACTTGTACCCAGGGATGGTTGTGGTCGCGTCTAGCTTTGGCACCGCAGAATTTTGTCATCGAAGCCGAGTTCAAGGTCAACTCCATTCATCCCTTTGTGGCGCTTGAAGATTAACATCTTGGCCCAGATCTCCGGAGACTCGACTCATCTGTACGGTGACGGTCTTGCACTCTGGCTAACGACCGAGCGGGCACAGCCAGGACCCGTCTTTGGCAACAAAGGTTAACACACTCCCCTTTGCCAGCCACTTCGTCTCTAACCTGGTACAATCCATTTTCAGACCGCTTTAATGGTCTAGGCATCATCATCGATACGTACGTCCCTGTCCTACCTCCCAGCCCCCTACTATAATCGATGCCTTGTAGTTACGCCAACTCCCGGCACGGATACTCCTTCCCTCGCATCTCTGGGTTCCTGTTCGATGGTAAAATGGGCTACAACTTTGGCAATGACGGTGATGGTCAAGCTATAGGCGCATGTTCTGTAAGCACTTCTCTCAGAGTTTGATCTCTATCTTACCTTAACGACGTACCTAATCGCAGGCCAACGTCCGGCGGACGAATGTCGCCACCAAGCTCAAAGTCACATACATCAAAGGTCAATACCTAGACGTCAAAGTGCAATACAAAGCTTGTAAGCCCCACACTTCCCTTCACTTCCCTCCAACACCTCGTATTAGGGTACTTACGGACCTTGGGGTACAGGGGACGACTGGTCAGATTGCTTCTACGTTGAAAACGCCACACTGCCAAATAGCCCCTTCCTTGGGTTCAGTGCAATGACGGGCGACGTTTCTGATGCACATGAGTAGGCCCATCCTCTTGCCACTTCCCATCTCAGCCACTTACTATTACATGCAGCATTATCTCTGTAACGAGCTCTTCCGCGATCCTCTCCCACAACTCGGCTCAATACTCCAAACCAAAAAAATCGAGCGTCTGGCGCAGCTCTTCCGATTCGTCCTCATCTTCAGGTGGCTCTTGGTTCGGATTCCTCTTCAAACTCCTTCTCTTTGTCGGTATCGTTGCCGGTGGCGCTTACGGGTGGAAAGAGTACAAACGCAGGAACCGCTACGGTGGTTTCGGCTCTGGAGGCCTTGGTGGTGGAAGTGCTGCGCCTGGGATGTTTGGGATGGGTGGTGGACCAGGGAGATTTGGGCCGTATGCTAATGAAAAGCGGTTCTAGGTTGATATCGAGGTGGCGGATAACGGGTAGCGGATGCTTTGGGGAGGGGGGGTTTTCGTCAATACCTCACCCTATTGGTTTAGTTTGGTTGTATAACATACCGCTTTTTCGAACTATTGTTATTCGCTCTTGCTATCGCACACTATTCTTCCTAATATGTTCGATTCTCTTCCGTAGGGAGAGAAGACTGATCCTACGGACACAAGTGTACCATAAGAAAGGCGTAAAATGTGTCCTCGTTTATCTGGAGGGCACCATAACCGGCGCCCACATCAGAAATGGGGGTGGGTAATAACACAAAAGGTAAAGAGAAATTCCTATCTACTGAAAGAGAGAGAAAAACTATACTACTAACTATCTACTATGTAACTACTAACTACTAATGCTACGTAAAATGATATAAGATGAGAGGCCAACGACCCAGATTCCGCACCGAGATATTTGCTGCGGGCAGGTCTGCTCCTCGTGTCATTGTGGATCATGAGGATTCAAAGCTACACTAGCTACTAACTACTGAAAAGAGGCATCCAGAGAGAGGAGCGAAAGAGAAAGAGGAAGTGAGGTAGGGATGAAGCGGTTGGATATGAGGAGATGCGTTCGTAAGGGATGAAGGGGTAATCAAGTGAGAAGAAAGAAAAAGAAAGCTACTACTACTACTACTAAAAAGACAAAGGGAAGATGCAAGAAACCAAGGACGAGAGACAAAGAGCGGGGGCAGATAGCGAGGAGCATTTGACACGATGTTACGTCATAATAGCAGTGAAAACCATGATTCGTTCGTCATTCGTTCAGATTACAACCCAAGAGCACAATGAGACAGATGGTAAATCGGAAGGTCGAGGACGACAATACCGCATGCTGGCAATACAAATGCCAAAACGCGTTCGGGGCTTAGACGCCATAGCGAGCAGCCAAACGATCCCGAATAACTGGAGGGAACGACGCCATCTGTGCCGCCCATCCTGCTTCATCATGCTGCTTAAATCCTTGGAGAAGGGTCGTGAACATGCTGTTCAGTTCTGGCGAGGGTTGATTCCAACGGATGATAGAATTGCAGAACCACAACAAACTCTGAATTCCATAAATCCATCAACATTATTCAAGATTTGAAGAATGGGTGAAGCACTTGCCTTGGCGATGCCGGCAGGGTTTGTCTGCACAAGTGTGCAGAGACCACGGAACGCCGAATCTTTCTCATCATTGTCACGAATCTCGTACAAGGCCTGGCACCAAGCCTGAGCGAACTCGGGTAGATGGGGCGCCACGAGTACGGGATGCATGAGACCGATTCGACCGATCGACACAGCTGCATTCTCATGCAGGCTTCGGGGCGCCTTGGGATGCAACAAAATAGGAATAAGCCGCGAGATAAGCGGATTGACCCATTGTTGAAACTCGAGATCATCTGCGGATTTTCGAGGGAGTTAGGCAAATTCATATACATACATACATACATAGAAACACTCACCCCGACCATACCGCAATGCAACTTCACCAACTGACCACGCGGCATTATTCGAAGCGCTGATGAACTCAAACTTGGGCTCCGGATCAAGTTGCTGGATCAATTCCTGCATGATGCCCGGCATGTGCGGACGCAACAACACGAAACATCCCATAGCCATATCACCAACAAGCGCATACGCAGATTGCCTGACCGGGGCCTGCGGGTGTTTCAAGCAAAACGTCAACAGACTAAGCATATTCGGATTGCTAGCCGTGATGAATGGCTCCAGCGCCATTCCCAAGCCCTGGGTGAGACCAGAGAGCAGGTCAAGTGCAACGACCAGGAACGAGCCTCCAGGTTCATCAAGGTCTGGGTTCTGTTGGAATTGTTGGTACTGGAGGAGTGATTGATGGATGATGTGATTGCAACGTTCGAATACCGGACCAGCATAAGGCAAGAACGCTTGCCCCATGGCAATAGTTACGGAAGCAAGACACTAAGATCGTCATTAGGGAAAAGGGTTCGGTTAGATGGGTCGATATGTGCTAACCTCTAACAGGGGAATCAAGTCCTCATCGTCATCCTTCAGCTTGGCCCAACGATTTGTCAACGGTGGCATCAGTATATCAACATAAGTTGGGTTTGCCAACGCACGGCCGACAGCATCAGCCAAAGTACCGACAGCATCATACAAGATCAACATGTTTTTGTGTTGATATTTCTCGAAAGCGAAGACTAAGTTCCTGAGGACAGGCTCCAAGTAAGGCGCAAGCTCTGGCCCGGCATCTTCTTCAAGGGTAGCAAAGGCACTACACCCCGCTTCCTGAACTCGCTTGTTGTTATCCAGAACCATACGCAGAAGCTAGTGCATTCGATCAGCCATGATTGGCCATCAGATATCACAGATCACGTACACCTTCCATGGTTGGGATGAAGTAGAGTCGCTTGTGCTCTTCTGATAGAGGTTGGGTGCACCAGCTAGCGTAACGACCAAGGGTCCAGCAGGTAATTGACCGTACAAGGGGCTAGGGAATGAAGTTAGAAGGTCTGACACCTGGCCGGAAAGCGTATCACTCACCTTAGGGTCATTGAGGGTATTAATGAGGTACGGGATCAACGTCGGAAGGTGCGGTTCAATGGCCTCGATACAACCTATGATGGCATCATAAGGGACAACGCCAGACGAGGAATATTGGAGAGAACCGACGTACCTTCAGCCATGGCCCCCAAAGCCAAAATGCCACTTTCTCTCTGCAACCAATCTTGGCTCCATAATTTCTCCTTCAGGGGGCCGAGAAGAACGTTGAGAAGATCACCGCTAAATCTGACAGCGAGAACATCAAGAGCAGCCGCAGCGCATTTACGCAGGTTCCATTCCGTTGACATCTCGTCCGCAAAGTCGTCATCGTACTCGTCATAATCTTCCTCGTCATCTGAATCAATTGTCTCTTCACCGTAGGCACCAATGCGCGGTTTTTGTTGCTGGGCATTAGGGTCCGTGCTCTCCCGCTCCAGGCCGTGAGCTTTGGCTCCGTAATGGCGTGGCTTAATATCAGACTCCTTGTCTGGAACGGCAGCATCCTCTGCGTCGCCCTCTAACCATAAAAGGTCGTCCTCGCCATAAACCATACAGTCCAAAAGTACCGGCGCAACCTTTCCCAAAAGGGGGTGTAAATAGGGTGCCAGATCGGCATCCTCAGCAAACGTAAGCCAAAACTCGCAAGCCTCCAACGCGACATTCTCGTTCTTATCCTTTGTGGAATAGAGCATATACTCCGCAACATTAGTCATTTCGGGCATGAGCTTCTCCGGGCGAGCTGCGAGAAGGAGAACGAGGGCCTGACACACATGACGGCGAACCGAGGGATCGTCATCGGATGCTCGCTTGAAGAGGCAAGCGATGAAGCTATCGATATGGACGAAGAGGGACTGGCAATTGATTGGGACAAAATATGAAAGACACGCTACCGCATGCGACCGCATCTTGGCCGAGGGATGCTCAGAGAGCATGAGGAATTTGGGGATCATGTAGTCGAGTGGGCGAGTCCCGCTAATTTCTACGTCCATCTTGCGCGGATAGTCCTCACATGCCTTCTCGAGGGCATTGAACGCAGCCTGGAAATTGTATTAGTAATTATTACGATATAATTGTTGGGGGCGAGGGACAGGCCCCAGGTCAAGGTGTGGCAAGACCAGACCAGTGGCTGGGGAGGTTCCTGGCCCAAGAATATTACGTGAAGGGTCGCTCACCTCTTGCCTATCCAAATCGGACGCATCCAACGCGTTCACCAGCTGCTGCAGACACTCTGGCCAGTTTCTGGGCTCAAGAACACCGAGAAAGGCGACAATATCTTGACTCGCGGCGTTGCGGATCATGATCGACGGGTCGTTGAAGGCCTGCAACACGGCAGACTTGACATACTCCGCAACCGCTGACGGGGCTTGCAGGATGAGGCGAGAGTTGTTCTTGAGCAAATATCCAGCGATGGTGCGTATACGGTCCTCTTCCTGAGTCATTGAACTAAGGATATAGGCAAGGTATGCGATATACTCTGGGATGCGCGTAAAGGAATTGAGTTTCTAGATAATACAAGCGCACAAAGATGAGCATTCAGGGCGCAAAAAGAAGGGCAGAAGTGGATACTTGCTTGGGTGATGGAGCGCTGGACAGCGATGTTCATGTCGGTAGACTCATGGATGGTGCGCAGAATTTCCTCCAGACCTTCGGGCCGGGGAGTCCATGAAGCCATTTTTTTCGAGCGACGCGTGAAAATACGGAGAAAAGGGTGGAAGGGAAGAAAATGGGAGAGAAGTGTGGAGGACACTGAGAGCAGTAATAAGAGGCAATAATCCAGATATCTTTTGTGTACACCTATTGATCCCCGTCACAGTCACACATCAGACCCCATCATTTCCACTCTCTTCGATTTTCACGTAACCGCAGAATACCCCAAATCACCTTCATGGCACCAAATCGATAAGCTAGCGCAATCTCGGCCGCAACTTCCAGAAGACATCATTCAATATTCGGCCTCGCTGTGAATAACTCCTCGAAAACTACTATCTAGAGCTTGACATCCCCAACGGGTGCAGGAATGTCAAACGAAGGGCTCTGAATAAAGTCACAATAGAATGCTATCCAGCCTGCTGTTAACGGGACGACATGAGCTGTGAAGATGTCTCTGAGTCACAGAAGTCCATCATCGAGGAAGCAAAGACTGCGCACCTTCCCCATGGACAATCACACGCTTGTTCTCTCCCAAATCAACAAGAGGCTGTGATCTAGCCATACGGACAATGGTATCCTTTTTTCCAAGGACATGTAAAGTTGGCGTCCTGTACGAGGGCGTAAAAATCCTCGTGATGACGGGATCAATCAATCTAAACCCCGAGATGGCGATGCAGAACTGCCTGTCATTCAAATGCCACTTCATCGAACGACATTCGACAGCAACGGTGTTAAGAGAGACTCACAAAGGTGGGTGGATAGGCTTTCCGTCGCGAATGAACGGGGGGTAGATTCCCGGGCGTTCTAGCTATAGACCGGTACCGTCAAAACGCCTACGTTGAACGATTGACAATAGCACTTACGATGGCAGAAGTAATAGCAGCGAGCGCTGCTCCTTGACTACATGTCAATGGGGAAAATCAGTGAAATCCAGGAAACAGATAATCAAGTCAACAGTTGGCAGCCACACAGCCGCTCCGGTGTCCGCAGCCGCGGCATCAGGACTATACTTTACACCGTGGCTGCCGGATCGAAATTCAAATTATGTCTGCAAACCTACCTGAACCCAAAGACCCCCTAGAACCGAAAATTGAAAGATCACAAGTCGGTCAGTGACACACTGCCACGAGGTATCCATGTACTCAACACGCACATCAAACCTCTGCTTCTCTAGAGCAGCTCTGACGACATCCATCGTCTCCCCAAGACCCAAGGCCAACGTCCCATCCTTGTTATAGTCCCACCATGTCCTCGGATCTGTGTTCTTCAACTCCTCTCTCAATCCCGGAGCATTGGGGTCGAACCCCATATCCTGCGAGACCGCTGGATTCCGAACCATTGCTTCGATGATCTCATCCACGTTGACTCCATGCGGGCCGTCAAGAAAGACTAGGGTTGATGTTCGTCATCGCGATCAACTTCGAGAGCTGGTATGATGGGGTATGATGGCGATGATTTAGTACGGGCTTGCTCACCGAGTTCTATTCCCCTCTTGTCGCATTCTTGACAGAATGGTTCTAACTAGATGCGCAAAGCCTCGGTAACTGTATTGATTTGCGCTAACAATAGTCGGCTTACCATCTCCTTGAAGCGCCGGCCATTCTGAGTCCACCTAAGCCCCAAGTGTCAATAACTATAATCCATAGCCATACTTTTGACTCACCCGTGCAATACCAAGACTCTCTTCATAGATGATGACATGACTCTCAATTGAATTCCTCCGAGAATCACGTTGAGCAACTATCATAATTAAATTTTCGAACCAATAGAATGCAGTCGAATAGATGTAACATCCCTACCTGACTGTGCTATTAGGTAGCTGGTAGAACCACAGTACTCAACAGGATTGCGACCACAACAACACTCCCACCAATTATCTAATCCACTTTGACCCTCACCCCCGGTTAACACGCCCTATGAGGACCCGGCGGACGGGTTCTTCGACTGACCCATATGTGTTTGAAATACACATCCATGTGTTTAAAAATATCTCCTTGGCGCGATTCCCACATCTGTGGAAAATCGAGTACGACGCGCAAGTTACAACCATTCACCATCAGCTGATACCAGACAAAAACAATGTAATGGTCTAAGAATGTGTCATGTTTCTACGAATCACAAAAGATTTGTCGGGGCTCCAGCCTGTTTGCACAATCCGAGCGCGCCAAGACACCCTTCTACTATACCAGCGGGATCAACCTAACCGCTCCCGAGCGAGAGACAACCCCCATGAAAGTGAAATATCGCCCGGGGCTCAGAACGCCCCGTACCAGACGCAATGTAGGCAATGCTGCACGGAGTGCGCAAACGCAGAAAAATAGTGCTGTCCAGCCTTTCCAACCCGAACAAACTGTCACGGCAGCGCTTTCGACTGGCCGCTGCTAAGCGGCGCAACGACGTCCAACGAGTTTCGGATATTTGAGTATTGCATCCCCCATTGTGTAAAGGCCAGGAATAGTAAGTACGCTCTCGACCGGAACTTCCGATTCTGCGAATTATGGACATATCAAAGTAGTAAATCCACTGCAGTGATTTGAGGTTCACAAGCTTCTCCGGAATACCACCTCTAAACCTCTTTCGAATAATTAGCACGGAGCTTGTTGATCAGGATCTCTACGAGCTGGGAAATGTGCCTGGAGGATTGAGAAGCGGAAAATGTTTACAGGTGGACAACGGTTGTTCAAGCAACATCGGAAGTGTAGCGCGTAGATCAATGCCCCTTAGCACCTACCAACCGATGCTTTAGTCCGACGAGTGATTTTCGTAGATGGTCCTGGATATATGTTGTCCGGCCCCTCACTTGACTGTCGCCTTGCCCTTATTTATGTAGCTTATAGAACAGCGAGTGTGATCACGACCGCGAGTTGTTTTAGTTATGGTTATGTCATATAATATGTATTGACAGGTACCTTGCGGCGCGAATCTATAAAGAGTGCTATAACGGGCCTGTGAGTGATGCACCGGAGGCCTGGGAGTGATGCCGGAGTCCTGGGAGTGATGGGGGCTGTGTTTTGGAATGAGAGGCTGTGCAGTAAAGAATGGGACACCGAGTGTGGGAGTGATGGAGAGGGTCTAGCATGCGACATCGGGTGTGAGAATGCTTGAGCTTAGTAAGATTTGTCAGATGTTTCTACTTTTAGATTTTTTGATCAGATTTGCTAAAATTAGATTTTTTAGTCAGCTGTACTAGGCCGTACTAGGAGCTTAGACAAGCTTTGTCAGCTGACTAATAGCTGACAAATTGATGGATCAGGCTTTTTGCAGTCTATCTATCAATCAGTTCAGTGATCTCGCATCAATCAATAGTGATTTCGCATCAATCATTATTGATCTCGCATCA
>JAEUWS010000615.1:0-14513 GCA_018524945.1 Podaxis sp. C-F-92630
CTGAGATAGCTGCCCCCTGGCTTAAGCTCAGGTGACCAGTGATAAGGAACACCCCCAACACATATAGCCCAAATGGTGTCAAGACTGCTGTCAATGGTATGTCTGCTGGCTTCATGCAAGTTTGGAAGAATGTGTTGGTCATATCAATAGTTCCCCAAATTTTGCATTTTGTGCAATCTGCTAATATATCATCAACTCATGGTAATGGGTATTTATCTGGTATCATGTTTTTGTTCAATTGTCAATAGTCATTAACCCATCAGGGTAATGCAGTTGGGTCTGCTTTTGGAATTATGAAGGCTGGCAATGCATGTGCTGCCAATGATTCTCATATCCTCCCTGCATCAAGATGTTGCTGAATCAGTACTTGCCATGCTTGTCTAAATTTGTGGAGACAACTATAGGTCTGTGTCTGGATTGTTTTATTTGTGTCTTTGAGCTTAATTTTTGCTAACACATCTGTGGGCAGTTCTTCTCTGTGAGGTATGTCTTTGAACACATCTGCAAACTCATCTAGAACACTCTTTCATTTGTGCTCCAATGCTTTTTCCATTTCTACTGCTACTATTTGTGCTGTTATGGCTGCCATCAATACCTCCTCTGGTTGACTGTCAATGGCTGTTTTGTCAAGCACCTGTTTCACATGTCAAAGGCATCATTTCAGATCTTCAACAAGTGTACATTGGTACTCCTTGGTTGTTCTGATTTGTGCCCATTCTTTTTGAGGCATGATTTTTGCTGTCTGTCACTCTGGTGTTTGTGTTGTTTTTCCCATCAGTGTATATCCTGTTTGTGCATCTGTAACTGTTCCAGAGGCCATGTCAATCACAATTGTATTTTTCTGTAAAAATGGCATGCCCAAAATGATGTCATTGGAAAGTGTGTCCAATATTATGGCTTTCACAGGTCTCACTACATAGTCTAGTGAAGGCAAAGAAAGAGACAATTGTACATATTGTGTCAAAAGTTTATGGGAATTTGTCATGGTACAAATGGAGAGGGGATGCTTAAGTGTTTTATGAGCAAGGTTAAGGGTTTCAACAAAATGTTCATGTATCAAAACAACTGTGGCACCCATATCAATTAAGGCTTGCATGATGATGGGGAATTCACTGTTCTCACTCATCAGTTTGCACTCCCATACCAACTGTGTTGGATTGACAGCACTTACAACTGATGTCCTCATGTCTGTCTGTAAGGTGTTTACTCCAAAGTGAACACCCTTGTTTGTGTTTTCAGTATAGGAGTTCCCATGTGCTTCATTTGTAGTATGGGTCATTTGGCCTTGCAAGAGGCACATGTTTGGGAAATGGAAACCTCCTAAGAATGAAGAGTCACCTGATGAAACAGAGGTATCCTCCATGTTGATGCATGTGATAGGTAGGGGTAAATTGCTGTCTGAGTCATCACTGGTCCCATCTTGATAAATTGCATTAATCACCTTCAATTGTTTGTGAGGACATTCAGTTTGTTCTTGTATCACAGGGCACTTTGCATACTGGAATGAAGTAGTGGTGGTATTCTTGGAGGAAGAGGTGGACATAGATGTCAATGTGTTGAGGATCATATACACAACTGGTTTGTATCCTTCTCCTGAGGGAACCTTGTTGGTGCACTTGCCTGCATGCCCTGCCTTCACACAATGACATTTTGTATACCCTTCATTCTCTGCAAGTATTGTATGTTCTTCTAGCATCAATTTAGGGGGGGCTGTATGGCCAGAACCTGGAATGTAAGGTTGTTTTGATGTTGCCAACATTGCAATATAATTGCCTGATCAAGGGTGTTCAGAGGCATAAAGGTATGTCCAAGTGGGCACAGACATGAAGGGAGTGGATGCTTTAGCAGTTTTGCTAGTACAGTTGTTGTTGTCATGATGCATTTAGTTCTGTGTCATTCTGAGAGTGTTTTGTATTGCAATGACATATTCTTGGATCTGTGTGTTTTTCTTGTGTCATTTCTCATTGATCTCTGCTACCACCAATCTCCATTCTGATATGGTCTTGGCAGATTCAGAGACCTTCTTCTTCTGGACCTTCTTTCTCAAAGGCTCACAAAGGTTTGCAGTAACAGTGCAAATGAAGTCTTCTTCTTTGAACTGAGAAGACATACCATTGAGGCAGTTGTTTTTCACCACCAAAGATTCTACCCAGACTTCAAAATACTCTGATTCTGACATGCATGTTGTGATGATATCCATCTGGAGTTCTTCATGCCAATCCTTCTTTAAGAAACATGCATGAAATAGCTTCATGCATTTGTCAAAAGGCTTCTTTTTGAAGTTCTTGTCCTGACTATTGATCCAGTTGATAATCAGTGGGCAACTGGAACATGTGTTGATGATGTTTGCCATCCATTTGTTTTCTTCAACTGATTTTGTAGTGCTGTTGAAGTATGTCCAGACTCCATTCTTGAAGTCAGCTAACATCATTGGAGTGATCTTGTTTGCAGCCATGTTTGGAAACAAGGGTGGTCCTTTTGGGATGTTGATGATGCCAGAAGGGAGTGTGGTCAAGGTGGTGATATTCATGATGTAGTAATGCTTGGTGTCTGATGATGACATGTCTGTATCTGAATTTTCCAAATGTAAGTGATGTGTAGTACATAGAGGGAATGTTACAAGGTTGCACCTCTTAGCCTAGTAGCAACTAAGCTAGTGGCCTATCCTTGTAGGAGGGTGAGTTGAGTTGACCTTGTCCCATATGGGTCTGAGAGGGCTCTACTCTGCTGTCTCAATTTACAGCAGTTTAACCTCAGTGGCTGTCACATGTTGTACTTAGGCTGCAGACTCATGTAGATTGCAACACCATAAGACAGACAAGCAGAGAGCAGACAGTTGAGGGAGAACTCAAAGAACAAGGGCAAGGGAGAGCTTATCTTAACACAACATTAAGGAGTAACATGTAGTTAAGATTATACTTGCTTTACCAACTATGTACAAGCAAGTATTTAAGTGTCCAAGTATCTACTACTAACTAGATGTAGCAATAGATCAAGTTCAACATAGTCAACACAAAACAGATAGGCAAAACATAAGAGGAAGGCATAGGGTAAAGGGGAAGCATAATTGCAACAGAGTTGTCACAAAACTACAACTACACTAAAGTCCAGTTAAACATAAAACAGCCAAGACAAAAATAGTTTGCATGAAATGCTACATAGGTGTCATAAAAGTTCATCAGACGAGAATAGCATATAAGTCCAAATATAGAACATAGAAGTAAATGTTCTGATCACAAGTCATCATCACAAGGGAAGTAAATGCCACAGTACCTTGATGTGTCATCTACCTTCCCACATAGTTCCCAATCCATAATCTGCTGTAACTCTACAACTTTGTGCCATAAGGAGTTTACCATCCTCTGCATATTCTCTAACTCGTCCTCTTTGACCTCTTCAACCATCTCAGTGTCCTTGGTCTCACCAGTCTCATCAATATTCATAACACCAATGGTCTCTGTAGCTGGGTCCAGGTGAGGTCTTAGGCTACAAAGATCCAGAGAGTCCTGCAAGTGGGTGCTGCCAGAGAGCAGTGGAGAGAGAGCAGTCTGTCAGGCCTTCAGGAATCAGGGTTCTTGATGCCACACAAGAACAAACAAAAGGTGAATGTTTGGGTGTTGATGGGCTGGTACTCTTTCTGCATTTATAGTGTGGCCTCATGCCTCTAATACCCATATGCAGATTCCTTCACTCTATCCTCTCTTCCCTTCAAATAATGGGCTCTAATTCAACATTGCCTCCTTTAGAAGACCCAGACTGGATTTGGCACCTTGATGGCAAAGGAGGAAAGGTTGAGGCAGAAATCTACAGGAGTACCCTTGTCTTATACTATGGTAGCATTGGTGCTGTGGTCAGGCCTCACCACTGGTACATCTCATGTCTTGACATCATCAAGAGTGCAGGCAGTCTAGAACATGAGTGGATTGTGGCTAGATTGAAGAAAACACCATGTGAAGGTGAAGACATTGATTCTACTGAATGCTTCCTTGTTGTAGAATGCTGGATGGACTGTAATGAGGCAGGACAACTACCTCAGGCAGGAAATCAAATCATTGATTGAAACTACAAGTCTAAAGACTTTTTAAAAGAGAGCAGCAAGAGGTTCCCATCTGGGAATGGAAATGATGATGGCAGCTCATCATCTGGTGATAGTTTTTCCAGGGCCAAATTTTCCAGTAAGGCAGTGACTGCCATTAAACCTGCATGTGATACTATATATTGTGCAAGTACTCACCCTGCATCCAAGTCCAAGTCTCTGATTGTTGCTTGGGTTGAACTTCCTACCCCCCCTACTCTTCCTCCTGCTGATGCTGCTGCACTGTTCAACATTGAATGGTCTTCTCATGCTCATGCTGGTATGAACTCTGCAGCTGAAATTTCCCATGGTCCATCATCTCCACCTCTCACTTCCACTGCTACTACCCATACACATGCTCTCTGACCCAACTTTGTTTCCCTGACTATGTCCATAAACCTAGTTTGCATTATCCACTCCAACAAGGCACTCTATCAACTCTTCACTCAGAATTGTTATTGGTTTGCTGGGATGATAGTCCACTGTATTCACCTTCACATGGGAGTAGACATCCTAACTGGAAACAATAGCCCTGCACAGCCTTGGCTTAGTGCTTCCTGGCTTAGTGCTTCCAATGACTGCCATGTTTGGTGATGGTGACCCACTGAATGTGGACACCAAGTGATTTCCAGGATCCTTCTGGAAGATCTTGCACATTGTAAATGTGCCAATGAATAGGATGCTTACTAGGATGATTGAGCTGTGGGATGAGGAAGAAGCTAGAGTTGAGGCTAAGGTGTGTATGAATATTTTATTCTCTTTCTACTTTTCTGTCTCTCAGTGTGTTGGAACTGACTGGGATTTGATATAGCTCAACAATGCCCAACTCCGTGAGCTCAGGAAGACTGAGGAACTGAGACAACAGAAGGAGGAAGTGGATAGACAAGTGGATGAAGAGAAACTGAAGAGGGAGGAGATGGAGAGGCATATGGCACAACTCCAGCATCAAATCGCAGAATATGAGGAGCCCAAGCACTCATCAGGAAACGAGTAAGTATATTCTCTACATCATATTCCTTGCACCAATCCATCTCCTACACCTATCTACATCATATCCCTATCTCTCTCTGCGCCCACTTCTCTCTGTGCTTAAGGAATCCTGCGCCTGTCTCAGGGCGCCTATGTTTATCTGTGCCTAGCTTTTTCTGGCTTTGAAATCCTGTGTCCCCCCATGCTTCTCGCTGTCATGCTGACTGCGCTCCCGATTTTCGTCCATTGGCTCCAGATCATCAGTCCTGGAGGCATGAAAGTTGAGACGGATTTGATCATTCAAACGTGCATGTACACAGGTGAATATATCTGAAAGACACGTATCCTCATTCCACTGTCACAGCTCAACTGAACACGCATCCTCTCCTGAACTTTCCGTGTCGGTAAATGGAGTCAGGTTGCATGGGGTATCAGTTTCAGGCTTGTTTAAGTACTCGATGATATCATTTAATACTGACATTGCTAGTCATTCCGTAAGTCAGTGAGTCATTGACAGAGGGAAAGACTTACAAAGACGTTCGTCCTCGAATGCTCCAACATCATACATCAACAGCCCAACACCTGGTTGCCAGTGAAGACAACACGGTCTCCGGGTAACTCGTACGGCTGAAAAGCTGATTAAGACATGTCGGGGACATTACTGCCAACATACGTACCTCGCCCAGCTCCCACCCGTCGATCCACTTGAGGATGACATACCATCCGTAGTTTTGACCCTCGCGCAGGACCCGTCGCTCTGTTCATCAGTATCAGCAATAATACTGACGCCAATGCAAGACGAATCTCACATTCAAAACAGTGCAAGGCATTTTTACAACTATCCCTTCTAAATTAGCCAGTAGACGATGATTTTTGAATAAAGTAATGTCAGCGGGGGGGACCTCTTCATGATGGAAGGAACGAGAGAAGGACTTACTCACCTGTCGCTGATATACCACTGTAGAACGTCAGAAGTGTCAATGTAGATTATACACGAGGTCCATGAGGGGTAAGAGTTCCTCCAAGAATCTCCTTCTTCGACAGCTGCGGATGCGATTGTCACGAGTCTATCTCAAAAGAAGACTCCCACCGGTTCATTGATACGAAGCGCCGTGGATCACCGCTGGTTGTTTGCAACAACTGCAGGCAAAGTTGCCTTCTCCCTATGAGTCATACGGAAGTCCCTGAGTCCGGTACTTCTCTTCACCACAGAGACCTGGTGTTCTTTCAGATCCGTTCATCACCGAAGATGAAATGAATCAAGTTCTTGGATTCTCTAGGTAACGTCAAAAATCAGAATTGATGTCAGTGCAATGGCAAAAACTGGCTGTGTTTTTTGTCCTGGACGCTGTCGAGGATCCCAAACTTGCCAGTCATATGGACCTCGAAGTATCATTCGTCTAGCAGCGACATTCTCAATAGGACACCTTGCCAAGAGTCACTCAGTCAATTTGCTCTGAGTGTCAACAGAGTTTCTCACCACCAATCACGGCCAACTTAGGATCCGAAAGGGGGAGTTAGACATGCACGGACTAGGGTACGAAAGGATCTCCCAACAGACGGAAGTCTTCGTCAAAGTCTTCGTCAATTGCTGCGCAGGGTCAAGGTTTGAATCATAAACGAGCCATATCACTCTAGCCACTGAAAGTTTACTCACCAAGCTCATCCGCAGCTCTTGACATCTCCAGCCACCCGAGATTGTTGACGAGGACCCTAGATTGAGCAAATGGACCCTGGATTTACTTGGATGCCTTGCCGGCGCGCTGACAGGAAAAATTCTATGAAAAATGTTCTTAGGTAGGCAAGGATGAGTTGGCGAACAAGTTGACCCACCTAAATCGGTGCACGGTGAAGACGGCCTATATTATAAGACAGTTTGGAGTCACTGCAAGTGGGTGAGAGGAGTCTTTACCTCAGTCATTCGGTGCATTTGTTCCAGTGCGAGTTTCGTCACCGCCATCGTCTGTGGCTGGATACCAGAAGCGCGAGAGCCCACCCTCTAGATATAATAGCATCATTAACGTCGTGAGCAAGGTTTACTCACAAGCGGTCGGAAGTCATCCTGCGTGGGTGGATCGTAACCCGTTGAGAGGAAATCGCAGACGTTGAGACTTCAATCAACAGTGGGCCAAGTATTTGTAGCAAGCAATGGTCCAACTCTCACGATATTTCTTCCTGCAAGTGGTGTCATTCACTCGCAATATACACGCTATCGAGGGATCATACCGGACAACTTGAACATCGAGCCAAGTGTAAATGAAGGTGGATAACCACGTAAACCGTGTACTCTAAATCCACCTGATATCGGCTAAATGCTCGGCCCCTAATCAATGACCAGGCATGTCATATAGAGAAGTACCGAGTCTGACGAGAATTACCTGTCGACGACAGCGTTCTTTAATGGCCGGGGTTAACGGCTGCAGTTGTATGTGTTGAATTGAGTCCAATGAAAGGGGACAAATAGCAGAACACATACCTGTACATGTGCAAGACTACTCTACTGGTCAAGCTCTACCGACTGAAGCCTCAGTGCGTACAAGGTGAGTTACCGGTATAGTCTAGAGTCTAGTCCCATTAGCATCCATACAGATATAGAGGAAAGAAACTGAGAGTTTACTGACCAAGTGAACTGAAGCCGTCCCCTTTATCGTCGACTACTGATTGTAAAACTGGCGGGAATCGTGTCCCGAGTCAGGATCCACGGGGCACCCACACCAATTCTCCATGCTGTTGTTGTTGTTGTTGAGAAGTACTGTATGAGGTTTCAGGAGCGGCAGGCGTGGGCTCGGGGATGCCGAAGGTCCGGTGTGATAAACGATGAATGGCGTACACAAGGTAGCGCTGTAGTTATGGCTGGAGGGCCACTCCGGCGACTGTTCGTATTTGTTGGAGGCGGGAGACATGAGATGGTGATGGCGTAGAGGGGACTCAGGGATAGAGAAGTGTTGGCGTTGTAGCCAGCGCACGGAGCACAAGGTACGACTGAGTTATTTCGACCTAGACGACTAGATCGATCGTGGGCGACAAGATATATGGTGCCGACCATAAGGTCTGGCTTTGTGTCGACAATCGTCTGACAACTGCTGTCCTATTCGTCGACAGTAACGTCTGACGTGGTACACCGAAGATGCGGCCATGGTGAACGAACGAGAACAAAGGTTGTGTCTGCAAGGATTACATCACCGAACCGTGAGTCACAAAGTTACAAGTCACAACTACAATAAACCCTCTGTGAACCCTCTGTGACTCCCGGATGACTAACCAACCAAACCAACTCTCTCCGGGACAGTAACCAACCAACCAACCTCATGCAGAAACAGCTGACTCCACCCAGGCCAACGCCTTCACCCTCCTAACAAGTTTAACAAGCCAGCATCGTCCTAGACGATGGTCTTCGTCTTACACAGCGGGCTCCGTCCGACCGACTCAGTCCAGGACAATGTTCTCCCCTGGACCACCCACCAACCAAACCAACATCGTCCTGGACGACGGTTATTGTTCTAACCGACGTCATCTTCTCACCAACAACCGACTGCCTCCAGGATAACCAAACCGACTGCCTCCAGGATAGCGACTCCTTCAAAGTCAATGCTTCTAGTCCTGTACAATAAACCAGCATCGTCCTGGACGATGGTTCTCGTCTTACACAACCCAGCGTTGTCCTGGACGATGGTTCTTGCTCTATAGGATGAACCAGCGTAGTTCCGGATGATGGCTCTTCTACGACGGAGTCCATCCAGGACAACATCTCTCCCCCAATACCGTAAATTCAAGTGCTAGCCAACAGTGCGGGAGAAGATGGTGTGGAGACAGAGGCTGAAGAGGGTGTGCGTTCCTAGAAGGCAGAGTCCACAGAAAGGAGTTTTCACGTTTGTTGACGCCGTGTGGAAGGGGCAGCATAACAATATTGGTTTCATGCTTGTGTTCCGCGCCGTCACTATATCCGGTGGGCACCAGAGCTGATATTGGGAGGCTCGACAGGCAACGCTGGCGGAGTGTGGCGATGGGAGAATGGATGATTGGGTCCGATGATAACGATGAGGTCACACGTTGATCCCCACCACCATGTCCCGTCCCAACAACCCCGACGGGTTGCCTCCTCGCGTTCCCCTCAAGGGGCATCGCAGGCCACCAGTGCGTCTCCCGTCGCTCTGGACTAGTGGGCAAAGGTTGCCAGATCTATCCCGGCGCGCGTCTGTATCAGGCCTTACCGCGGCCCCCAAGACCCAACGAACATCCAAAAACAACACACAAGCTTGTTCTCCCATCTGCACCGCAGACCCGACCGCTCCTACCCTCCGATGAAGAGGAATTGACACTTGGCGCCCAGACCGATGGCGGGATAGGGGAATACAAAAGCGAGGTAGAACGTATGACGAAGGAGCAACGGAAACAAGCAGGGTTCAAGCGTATTACTGCGTACTGCGTAGCAGAATTGTTCAAAATGAAGCTACTGGCATTATTCTTGAAGCGAGAGCACAACGTTTCCCCTCGCATCTTTGATGAAGCCCTTTATGCGGTATGTACGCATAAACTTGTGTCTTGTTCTCTTATTGACGCGTTGTAAAGATGTATCATCTTCCGCTTCTACCTGGTTGTGGTCCGAATGCAAACATTCGCTCGTCAGTTCCCGCTCCTGTCACCCAGGGCGGTTCCTACCTCACAGCACTGTTCGAAGCGGAAGAAGATGGATATCAGGGGTCCTATTTCACTCAGCCTACATGATCTTCCGTTGACATGCGGGATGGATACATCTCTTCCACATCTCCTATCGACACTCGGAAAATCCGCCCATCAACTCTACCCTCTGTCAATATTAAACAACCAGATGACCAGATGCATCTACACCAACTTCGGATTTCAACGTGGAAGCCCCAAATGCCAGTAGTGTGGTTCCCACGTCTGAGACGGAAGGCGGGACAGACAGCGAAATCGACATTGGCTCCCCGAACCGGAGGATCCGAGAGGATCCCGTGGTTGCCTCTCCAGCGGCGAAGCCTCCTGAAGACGACGTTGTCGAGGTTGACTTCTTCGAGTATGGCGTCGTCGTGTTCTTCGGCCTGACAGAGTCGCAAGAAAAGGATATCCTCGAAGACATCGAGAATGCAGGGATCATGAAGCGAGAGATAAACGAAGACGACTGGGAGATCGAAGAGTGTCATTTCACTGTACGTCGATGACGCGGCCGAATGGCGTCCCATATACAGCCGTGCCTGATCTATTGAATCTTCTAGCACGACCCCTATATTTCATATCCCCGTATCTACAACGATTTCTTCAGTACGTCTGCTCGGTTCGGTCTTCCCGGAGATGTTAAACTAAAGACAACTCACTTCTCTCGCAGTACTCAAATCTCTATCCCACCTTCTTAAATTGTCAATAGCACACGCGTTAGCACAGTCGACACTCCTAGCACATTATGAAACCATTGCACAACATGTTCTCTTATTGGGGTAGTCCAAGGCACGCCAACCAATCCAATACCAGAGGATACATCATTGGCGTAGTCCACCGAAATCAGGGATGACACAGTATGCACGACTTGCCGGATTCTTATTTGAGCTGCCTAACTTTCCCTTGTATTTCAGCCGTCATGATCGACGTTCTGGGCTACAACTTATATTACAACCAAGCCAACCACAAATCACTGATTCCAAGACGCGTTGTTATTTGAGATATGACCGTACAAAAACGACAAGGGGGAAGACGCCCCATAGCAAGACCCTAGGATTCCCAAGCGGGGGTTACTCGGATGGTCCCGTTCATGTATTCAGCCACGAATTGACTGTAAGCATCATGTTCGTTCAAGGCTTTCTCGATGAGGTGTTCCGTTCGGCCTGCTGCCCTCTCTGCCGTAGTTCTGAGTTTGAGTGTCAACGACGTTGGCTATTTTCGCTCATGTAAACATTGTCTTACCTTCCATAGTAGCACCCAGGTGCGCGGCCCAAGGTGACCACCCACCACGACCTATCATCATCATCTTGTCTTGGAGGCCGGGAAAGGTGCATCAGATAACCAGGAACAGGGATAAAGTCTTTTTCACACGTCCGCACGAAGCCCTTCATATATAAATCAACGAATCGTGCATCAGCGGCCATGCCGCTTTCCTGTTTGTACAAGACTGTCGTATGTTGTTCACATGACGCACACCTCATGGCCGTGGTGCTTGGATGAATGGTTTTAGTGAATAGTTGGATTCCAGCAGTGAGAGATGTACTAGTCTTGGTATACCCCGGGATATCGCCCTTCAGTGACCAACCACCAGCACTCGGAGTCATGGTGACCCACGTTGTCATTCTGAGACTGGTTTGCAGGTCTGATGTTGGGAGCGTTGGCGGCGACGTGACCACGAGTAGCATTAGAAGCGATTGTCCTGGAACCAGAGGAAAGTTCAAAAGGACCTATAAACTCGTGAGGAAGGCGATGAGGAACATCCCTATCAATTCTTACACGGCGTTGGGGGGTGCGTGGGGAGAGTGGGTAGGGTAATGATACCGTCGTGGATGAGCGTGGAGGGGTGGAGGAAGATTTCGATATCACTGCTACCGTTGACATTCTGAGGCCGGCCTGCAGGCCTTATGTTGGGAGCCTCGGCGGCGACGTGATCATGAGCAGTATTAGAAACGATGGACCTGGAACTAGAGGAAAGGCTGGAAGGACCTATAAACTCGTGAGGAAGGCGGTGAGGAACATCACCGTCGATTCTTACATGGCGTTGCGGGGCGCGTGGGGAGAATGGGTGGGGTAATAATACCGCCAGGGATGAGTGTGGAGGGGCGAAGGAAGATTTCGACATCACTGCTACCGTTGTTGTCTGGATTGCGTGTAGAATCAGTTTCATAACGCTTGCCTCGAGTTGTGCAGACTTACAATCGTTTGTCATTGCGGCTGAGCTTTGAAATGGGGAGCGAGGGTAGGAGAGTTGGGGAGGGGCGGTGTGGACAATGTGTGAGGAGCGTGAGGAATAAGTATTCGAGAATAGAGCTTAATAGTCGACTTCGATATTAGTTTGATTCTCAGGTGACATCGGTAACCTTGAGCCCCGAGGTGTGCTTCTCGAAGAGTGTATTGTTCCACCTGTATGGAATGCCGCCTTGTCATACCGCGTTTGGCTCCCGTCGCGGGTTCTAAAATATAAAAAAAAAGAAAGAAATAACGTTGAATACATAATTCTTCGAGGTAGGTCGAGCGATCAGGCACTTTTGGGAGAAACAATCTACTTTTTGAGTCCGAATATATTAAACAGAAAAGGAAGCATCACCACCATTAATCTCCGAACACGAAGAACGCACGCATGCTGGCACAAGTCCGTGGAACAGGTTACCCATGTTCCGCAGCGGATCTGCTCTTGAGCGAGCTGCAACCGCCTTCGTACTCGCCCCTACTGGCACGTAACCACCGGAAAGATCAAGTGGGCCTGAGACGATTGGGGGGGATCCTTGAAACCGAACATTTAATCCGTCTGTCTTGGCCGTATTGGTTAGAAACTGTCCACCATGTTCGAAGAAACCTTCAATATTACCTTCCAAGAATTCCTTGAGGCTGCCCCATTGGTCAATGCACGAATGCTTGGCTACTTCGTCGGTACATTTGTCTGCCTTCCATGTAAAGTCCTCTCTGTAAGTCAATCGGACTCAGATATGCGGCGAGATTCTGATTAGTTATGTCCTCAAAGCGCGAGGGCCTGGTTGTAAAAGTCAGAACAGCCGACGGTGGCGAAGTTAACGTCACCTTGCTGGAGGTAAGCAAAACAGCTCCAGAGTAGTTTTTTTTTGGGAGCGTGGGTAACACGGCTGATTCGTGCCAATAGGGAACGGTCATCAACGACCAGTTTGTGAAGTTCGATGCCATGGTCCATAGTGAAACGGAGTTGACTATGTTTAAATGCACGGGACTAGGTAACGATTTGGGTAAGTACGCATCCCATCGTCCCACTAATGGGCGCTTACAGCGAAATCAGACCTCGAAGCAACCAATTCCGCGATTGAGAAGCCGCTCGATTCTACGACGTGGAGTTTGCATATGACTGCGTAGGATTTAGCTAAGAGCGGGAGTGGTAAGAAAACAATGAGACTGCTATTGCCATTATGAATACTCTTCCGCGTCAAATGAATGTAAGATTGTATCAAAACTTTGACCCAAACAACAGCCGGAACATACTATCTTTAGATTATTTTTGCGTATTCGTCCAAGACGAATATCCATGACATTGGAGGCCATGCCTTTTGTGCGCTTGTGCGTCCGTGACAAGGGGTGTTGAAGTCTACAACGAACAGGAGTAGATAAGTCAATATGAACACTGAACCACGTAAGACTACGGGATACTTATTACACATTTGTTGCCTGAGGTCCTTAGCCTTTAATAATGGCCTTAAGCAGCGCAACGTAAAAGGCGGGCGTCTAAAAAGTACTCGTCAAAGACGAATGAAGTGGCAACGAGGTATTTGCGCGAGAAAGGTGTGCACATTTTCGGAGGCAGAGACTACGAGAGGGGGGTTATCCACCGCAGAACCGTTCTCTTAGACACGCTCACCGAGTAAATGGAATAACAGTAACAGTAACAGCAACAATAGAAACAAATCAGCGTAACAGTAGTATCCTTCTCCAGACGCCACGAGGAAGCGACCGACGGAGTTAACGACCGACGTAGCACTTGACAGGAAATTACACAACTTTTGGGGGAGATGTGCGGTTAGCCCTGGAGATGAGCATTGACCGAGCTGTCGTAGGAACTAGTGTGATTACCCGTGCCTTCGGCACTATCAGAGTTTAGTTACACAAATAAATCAGATATTGCCGTTGAAGATCCACACTCCGGGACCTTCGGCCCCGTCGGCTCGATCCCGGGGGTGTGAGTTTTATTTTTATTTCATTATTTCATTATTTCATTATTTCATTATTTCATTATTTCATTATTTCATTATTTCACCCGTGCCAATGCAAGGTCTGAGAGAGCTCAATTTTGGGGGTGCAAGTTTTATTATTTTGCCCGTGCCAATGCAAGGTCTGAGGAAGGCCCGGTTCTGGGAGTGCAAGTTTTATTTTTATTTGGTTATTTCGCCCGTGCCAATGCCTGATCTGTTTGATCGATATCAAAAGCTGGGACATCACACTGATCACAGGAGTCACAGAGTGACAGGGATTGAAGAATGGGACAACAATTATATGGGACAATGATTATGTCAGCGGTTACGAATCTGACTAAGCATGACTAAGAATCGGTCCCTTCGCCTTCTATGGGCAATGCTTATAAATCTGATGCATTTCCATCACTCCCACGCGTCATCCCGTTCTATATAGACAAGCCTGATACCCGTGCCATTGGCACTCCATACTCAATCTAATTCAGAGTTCAAAACACAGTCTAATTCAGAGGTTAGAGCACAATCTAGTTCAGAGTTCAAATTTATAACTTATATTCTCACCACTATCTAGTTTCTGTATCCAAATCTAATTCAGAGCTCACAAA